>CM067169.1:4676462-4903043 GCA_034093135.1 Erigeron breviscapus | reverse complement strand
CAAAAAGTTTACCATTCGACAAAAAGGGTATGTACCTTTTCATGATGTATAGATAGTAAAAGAGAAAAACTATGTCAACAACACAAAAGAGAAAGATTTGATATTGGGTGCTGGATTCAACACCTTAGGCATTGAATTTAAAGCCTAAAGGTCAAACTTCATACCCATTTTTTCATTAGGGTGATACTATAGCTACACCGCGCACTGTTCATATAAACACCACTAAAACGCCACGTTTTACGCAAAACGCTGCGTTTTGTGTTACGGTTTATAGAAAACGCAACGTATGCCCGGTGTGTAGATAGTAAATTTGCAGAAGGAATTACACGTCATCGAATCCAAATGTCAAAGGAATGACACCTGTCATTCCTCCGTTTTAGACACTGTCTTCTGTTTAAATTCCAAAACTTGCCATTTTACATCAAATGAGTATATGTGTATTCCGTTTTGTGAAGAAAACTGAGCGTTAAATTCAAAACGGAGTGACTAAAAATCTGGATTTTAAATATATTTATACCATGGGCCATCCGTTGTTAAAGTTGGGTTCTTTTTCGAGGGACAAATGGTTATCAATTAGTTAAGGTTGGGTTCTTTTTCAACAACCTTATTCCAAGTGACTAGAGTAATAAAACGAAAGCAGCGATGTTCATAGACCTAGGCTCATATGACGAAATCACCCGAGAGACTCAAGATTGCCTTCAACGAGAATAAAAAACTATTGCAACAATGACTTTCATTTCATTCTGATAATACAATTGGTGAAAGCATCCGTAAACAAGCGAATGATAATCTCAAATACTAATGATAATCTCAAATACTATCTTGCTAATGTCGAAACTGCTCCTATTCATGCTCATACGAAAGTGTTGATCGAAAACATGAAGACAAAATTAGATAGAAATTAATTGACGGTAGATATTAGAGTAAATAAACAAATTTTTTTTTTGAATTTTAAGTTAACAATTATCAAAACCACATTACAAACAACGCCACCACCGCCACAAGAAACCGACTACAAAATGCCACCACTGCCGACTCCAAAAATGCATCTCGCGTGTACCTATTTACCTATATCATAATTACTTTCAATTGACTGCTACAAATTTATATTTTTATAAGGCATATCATATGGACACATTAATGTACACAATTAGATACTAGAAAGAATGCCTATAAAACTTCAAGGTTGAATTTACTAGTCTTTATTTATTTTTATTTTTGATATGCACGGTGATGAATCCCTAATTCATAAACTTAAAAATCCTCTTATGAAGATGTGTGAAATCTCAAAAAATAAGATCAAGAAAGATATTAATCATTTTCTATATATAATTTACCTTACCATAAAACAAGGTAACATTAAAAGAAGAATATAATTATATGAACATATAATTTGTAGAAAATAATGGTTTATAAATTTGTAACAGACAAAAAGTTTACCAGTATACTTTAGAAATTGTATATTGGTAAAAAGAATTTCAACAAAAAATGTATGTACCTTTTCATGATGTATAGATAGTAAAAGAGAAAAACTATGTCAACAACACAAAAGAGAAAATTTGATATTGGGTGCTGGATTCAACACCTTAGGCATTGAATTTAAAGCCTAAAGGTCAAACTTCAGACCCATTTTTTCATTATTTCTATTTGTTATGTATCATAAATGTCATAAAAGAATTTACTTTATGAAAAAAAACAATATTCATATTTTCAAGAAACCGTACTAAAAATAAAATAAAGTACACTCAGGATGAAAAGGACTTTGTTGAATATGAAAAGAAATCAAAGATTTTTAAATCTCAATACAACATTCATCATCACAGTGCACAAACTTAAAAAATAAAAATTTATTAATTAGAAAAATATGGATTAAAAGAGGCAAACATTCAGAATGAGTAGGAGGTTTATAAATCCATTCATGAATTTTCGGAATAATTAAAACAATCATCATTATGTTCACCAAATTTATCAAATTTTATAAAACAACAAAATAAAATGACAGTGATGACAAAACATATATAAAAAAAACCATCAGAAATAATAAAAAAGGATAAATGCATCAAATAATATCACAGCTTTACAAAAAAGCGTGATTTCAGACGACCGTCGTGAGATTGTATCCATAAATCCTCATTTGGTTTCAAAATATCATCATAAAAAAAAAAAAAGTATTTTGAGGAAGAAAAAAAACTGAATTTGTAAAAACACTGAGATGAGATGAGATGATTTGCAGTCTTTCGAAAAGAGGTGGAAAAAAGAGTGTTTATATAGAGAAGAATCAGATATTAGGGTTTATTACCAAACCTAACCTAGCTCATAAAAGTATTGCGTTTTCTAGGCCCACATCTCAAACGGTGGTATATTTATTTGGCCCAAAAAGACTCATGTCAATATTGTGAAGCGTGTTTTAATAGAGAAAAGGATCGAGTAGACGAGTGTTAGGCACCTTTCCAAACCTAAGGTAACAGCCCATGTCACTATCGTGTTTTCTCGGCCCATATCTCGAACGATGTGGCCCAAAATATAACTTTAATAGTAACATAAACACATGTAGCAAATTCTTAAAGCAAATAGGCCCTCCCAAAGTGTCCAGTGATTAACGTATATATAATAGATTTCGCATTTAATAAAACAAGGTTCCATCCAGTCCAAGTGGTTAAGACTGGTTACTTTTGAGGGTCTTGGTTGTTTGGTTGACACAGGTTTGAAACTGTCAGCTCTCTTTTTATTCTCCTTTTTATCCATTTTTTAATATATTTCTCAATATTAAACCATTCTTTTTTTCATTAATAGTTTTTCCTAATACTAACCACTAAATACATGATGATAGATTATACTTAACATCTATAATTATCTAAGAAATGTATACTTAACTAATTTAATGTATAAACATTTCTATTTAAAACTTTATAGAAAAGTCTTTTGAATCGTTAAGGCACAAATCACATCATACATAACATATCATCACATCAAACATTATCATAATAGGATGAACCATCCTAGATGTGCCTAGTCATCTTTTACTTCACATATAACATATAAGCATCATCGTATAGTGTGACATAAGTCACTTACATCAGGCGTGACATATGTCACTCATCACATATAACATCATAACATCTTTTAAGTGTAACAAAAGTCACACCCGACTGGATGAACAACCTTACAGCTGTACATCAATGTCGTTAAGGAATGGCAAGCCAATCCTGGAGTGATCCGTATGTACAAGACAAGTGGGGTTGGTAAGACCTCCCGTATTACTCTTCACGTTGTACCTCGTTGCAAGGAGCCACCCAAGCAACCACATCAACGCACCCGCCGGGCTAGGGCAAGTACGGGTTAAGCTTAACACTTTCATCAAAATTACGAGCTCGATTTGACATCACATATAGTTTAGGTGTCCACATTACCTAAACATCATCACATATTCATCTTTTACGTTTGGGCCCTTAAACGTGCACGTGTCATGGCAACTTATTAAGTCTAGTGAACTAGATGAACAAGCCATACAATCATGCACATTTCACATAACATCAACATATATCACATTTCAGTTCATCTCAAGACATTACATAGCATTTCATAGCATATCATTATATTTCATATCATTGCATAGCATATCATTACGTTTCATATCATTGCATATCATTGCATAGCATATCATTACGTTTCATATCATTGCATATCATTGCATAGCATATCATTACGTTTCATATCATAGGGACTGCATTTTCATGCCTCAATGGTCATCTACATATCCCATATCACCTCCCGTGTAACCCCGAATACCCATAAGCAATCAAGATATCATTTGGGAAGTTATTATATGAAAACCATGTTTTTGTTGAACCCTCAGCGTGTCAAAGTAGTGTATCTTACCTCGACACCGCTCAATAATGAGTTACGTACGTCTTACAGTGCTTGCTAAGTGCTCCCGACCATCTATAATGAGTATAAGATCGTTCTATAAGCTAAACAAAACTTAGGTACCAAACTGGACCCATTTGTGCACCGCATGGAAATCCTGTGCGCTGCACAAAACCATATTAAGCATTTGTGCGCCGCATGGAAAGTCTGTGCACCGCACAAATCAACCAAAATTGTAACAGAAACTATCCAATTTTCCGAGCAAACCATCTGTGCGCCGCACAGAACTTCTGTGCGCCGCATAACGGGCACCCTTCAGAAAATTCATCTTTCAAAATTGCATCTGTGCGCCGCACAAAAACCTTGTGCGCCGCACAAAGCCTAATTCGACCAAAAACCAACTTTTTAAACCCTTTAATCGAATCCCATACGAACATCAACCATTAATTCGACCTGGAGACATAAAATTAACCTTTTCTATGATACTTTTGATAACTTTAAACCATCAATTGATCCTTTAATCATTTGCTAACATATAACAATCGTTTGATCACCCGAAAACATGAAATCGGTAAACGTTTTGCATTATAACCCAACCCAAACCCCATGGCCTGGATCGGATTCACATATAAGACTCACAAGATCAGAAATCAAAGGAATATCACCTATTTTACCTGTAGATGATCATATGGATGAAAGATCTTAATCCAATCTTGCTCGAAACACCACGAAACGAATAGATCTTGGAGAAAACTTGCTTGAAAGGGGAGGGAGGATCGGCTGGGGTATTTCTCACGTATGAAACTGATGTGGTGACAATTAGGGATACCTAATTGCACCTTAACCCCTGGCCATCAACTCCTAACCTTACACTTTGGGTCCCTTAACTTCTAAACTTGACTTTCTTAGCTTAATTCACTTACCGGGAGACTTAACGATCTAACAAGCACTTAACTTTCATAACGTTACTTTATTTACTTTCCTTTAACATCATATTAATCATATTATATTAAACGCATAAGCATTTAATCGCATAATCCCATTTAGGGCACATAAACTTAACGATCCTGACGTTAACTAACGGAATAGTCAAATAGTCAAACTTGAAAAGTTTGGGATGTTACACCCAAACACATAAATTGCTAGTTTAATTACCCAAGCCGGTACCACCAATGCTTAGAAAATCTCCCCAACAATTAGTTTGATTGATTATCCAAATATCAATTATGCCTATGTGAATTAAAACGTGGTACCACCAACCGTTTCTAAACACGTTTACCGATTAATTCCTATTATCGACTTGACATCCACCGTCATACCATGAACCGGTGACAAACGATCAAAGACAATTGAATTGAAACGATAAATATATTCACCTAGTACCACTAACGATGAACACATAAACCATCAACATCAATAGAATAAATCACAAGGAAATTAATTGATAAAGATCACGACACAACGATAATTGAATCAACTCTTGAATTAAAATTATGCAATCATATCATTCATCAAGTTTCATCAAAGTGGATGATTAAGAATTCTAGCCACTCATGCTAAATTGAAAATCATAAAAGAAATTGAAAGAGAACATATTGTACCAATGATTGTTTGAATTAAATTGCAAAGACGAAAAGTAGATACGATCTAGACGGTGTTCTTGAATCTTCAATGAATCCAATTGATGGAATTTGAGATCACCCTTGAAGGAATTCGTGGTGGAACAGCCCCTAGAAAGAAAACATGGATATATCCTTCAAACCGTTTATTTTTTTTGTTTTATATCTCCCCCTGGACGGCTGAAAAGCTGAAGCATCAGGTTCCCCGTACTGCTGACTGCGGCGCAGTGAGCTGGTTCAATCCCACTGCGGCGCAGTGGGGCATATTCTTCCCACTGCGGCGCAGTGGGTATTCTTCCCACTGCGGCGCAGTGGGGCATCATTCTTCCCACTGCGGCGCAGTGGGGCATCATTCCTCCCACTGCGGCGCAGTGTAAACTCTCTGGAAAACTATGTGGCCTTTCACCCAATGACTGCGGCGTAGTGGGGCATCATTCTTCCCACTGCGGCGCAGTGATACTAACCTCCTCAAAAATTCTTCCTGGTTAACGGCTCTCGAACACTAGGATCAACATCTTGGCCTAAATTCGTCATAAAGTGCACCAAATGGACGCGCAACTTGCTAAGAACCTGAAAGCACTAACAAACACCATAAACGCGCCAAATGCATACAAAATTGACTCGAAACACATACGAAACAGGCCATAAATGATGTGGGCGATATATATAAATTGGACACATCAAATCCCTAGTAGGGTTCCGACTAAAATGCTTTCTGGACGCCTATAAAGGCTATCACCAAATCCAAATGTTCCTTACTGATGAAGACAAAACTGCTTTTTACACGAACGAAGGAATTTTCTGCTACAGGAAAATGCCCTTCGGCTTGAAGAACGCAGGGGAAACTTACCAAAGGTTAATAGATAAAGCATTCGGAAAACAGATAGGCAGAAATCTGGAGGCATATGTGGACGATATGGTGATAAAAAGTAGGGATGAACAAGACATGTTAAGGGATATCGAAGAAACATTCCAAACACTAAGAAGAATAAACATGAAGCTGAACCCAAAGAAGTGTGTGTTTGGAGCCGAAGAAGGACAATTCTTAGGGCATGTGGTAACGAAGGAAGGCTTCCATGCAGATCCGGAGAAGATCGGGACATTCAAAACATGCAACCACCAAGAAACATCAAAGAGGTCCAGAGCTTAAATGGTAAGCTTGCGGCACTCCACCGCTTCTTATCCAAGTCAGCAGACAGGTCATTACCATTCTGTAAGACCCTCAAAGGATGTTTAGAAAAGAAGGACTTCGTGTGGACTGATGATGCACAGAAAGCATTCCAAGCAATGAAGGAGTATCTATGCCAGCTCCCGATGATAACTGCTCCGGTCAAAGGGAGAAACCTTACAGATGTACCTAGCAGCCGGAACCAAAACAATAAGCGCAGTGCTAGTCGCAACCAGGCCAGGGGGACAGGTCCCGGTATATCACGTCAGCCGCGTCCTCCAAGGGCCGGAAACAAGATACCCGGAGATAGAAAAGCTGGTGCTAGCCTTAGTTCATGTTGCAAGAAGGCTACGGAGATACTTCCAAGCCCACCCGATACAAGTACTAACGGGAAAGCCTATCAAGCAAGTTTTAAACAAGCCGGAGATGTCAGGAAGATTGGCAAAGTGGGCAATTGAGCTGGGTGAACATGAAATTGAATTTTGCCCACGAAATTCAATCAAAGGACAAGTACTGGCAGATTTCCTGCCGAAGTACCCATGAAGGAAAGGGGGAGAAAAGAAAAAGCCTGTGACAACTCGTAATTTATTAACAACGGGTTAGCCTTAATCTCGATCATTATTATAATTTCGTCTAATTTAGAGATTATGACGTGGAAATTATTAGATAATTGAACATTTGATATAGTTCAATTAGACGTATCCTCATGACGTAGACTATTAGCTATTTAGACGAATGCCGAGTCTTAAAATAACGTTAAATAAAGATTTAAATGTTATAATTGAACACAGTAATTAGACTGTCTAAACTAAATATTTTTAAAAGTTTAGTTTATTTAATTTTATTTACTTGTCTTAACTAAAATGAGACGAGGGAAAATACCTTTACTTTAAATTTTAACCTTTTGGTCAAACGGTAGTTAATCGTAAGCATTTTACCGAATTAAGGGTATTTAAAATACCACAAACTTGGCCACATGGGCCGGTTTTGTGATTTAAGGCAGGAAAAGAACCACCAAGGCCCTTTGCCCCCTTTTCTTTCTTTCTCTGGTCGACACATACACACACCACACACACACAAAATTCACTTTATTCTCTAAATCAATTTGCAAGAAGAAATCTTAAGGGGAATTTAAAGGGGTTTATCATTTTAGTGAATAATCAAGCTTTAACATCATCATAATCTTCATCATCTTCATCAAATTCTTCAAGAACACAATTCTTGGTAAGTTGATTTTTATTAAATCTTTTATTTTCATTTAAGTTTATTAAAGGGTTTGTTTTAGTTTGGTTAATTAGATTGTTGGACTTTGAATATGAAATGAGTTTTGGTTTGGTTAACTTAATTAGGTTTTGACTTAGAATTAGGTTTTTGAGGTCAAAATAGTTGAAAGTGCAAATGGTTAGCGAAATGGTATTGTTTCCAGGTTCTTGAACCTGTAGGTACTCATCGAAATGAAATGGAAGTGTTTTGGTTTTGCGGAAAATGGTCAAACTGCAGAAAAACTGCAGTTTAGCCTGCAGTACTTTGACTGCGGCGCAGTGAGGCATGCACACCCTCACTGCGGCGCAGTGAGCTCTCTTTCTGGGCGAAATGGGCTGACTGCGGCGCAGTGAGCCATGCTCATGCTCACTGCGGCGCAGTGATTATACACTGGAAAAATGTTTTGTTTTTGCCCGACCTTGACTGCGGCGCAGTGGGGGTGAAACTCCTCCCACTGCGGCGCAGTGAAATACTACTGTAAATTTTTGACGTTTCTAGTTTTTGACAACTTTAACGTTTGAACTTGGTGAATATCGAATGGTACCTTAGATTACCTTATAATGACTATGTCATTGATATTACCAATAAAAGTTCGATAAAATGAAAGTTTAAATCACATTCTCGGTTATGGCATTCTAGGGTCTATAGCTAAGTAGTTGTACGTAGGGTACTAGTTGCCGTGAGATTTGGTCCTCATTATTGGTAATGATATCATAGGTTTTGGATAGCGTGGAGAATTGACAGTTGATCTCCTCAAGCTGCATTATACCTTTTAGCACTAGATCGCTAAGGTGAGTTTATGGCGCCCTTTTCCTTTTACTTTGGGCCTGAAAAGCATGTACTGTTGTATACACTATTTATTAAATAAATGATTGTTTTGTGAGTATGCCATGTGATTTGGATACTTAGATCATTTGACTTAAATTTGCCATGTTGGGCTGTCGAAAATGTGTATACGTGTCATTTTCTAAATGTTGAATGAAATGACTTTGAATTGCCGTGTGATGGCTGATTAAATTGTTTCTTTGTGTTTGACAAACTAAAATGTTGCCCTGTGTAGTTATCACTGTTATGAAACCCTAGTGGTTGTGATGTCAGACTTAGTTCTTGACTGTCTTAGTATGGTCCGCACCCACTAGTAGAAGGAAATCCTGTGCGAGGCATGTTGGCTGATACTGTCGGACGTTGTTTCCCGGCTGTCACATGCTAGTCATAAACATTGTTGTGGTGCGCACCCCATTTTAGAGGGAAATCCTGTGCGAAGCAATGTAGCATAGTGACTGATACTGTCGGACTTGGCTCCCGACTGTCATATGCTTTAGTCGGTCTTAGACCCCGGCTGTCTTGTTATGAAATATTGTCAGGTTTTGATACTGATTGTCTTGTTGAAAATAACTACACGTCATTGTGTTCTCTCAATGACGATTAAAATTTGGTCAAACATACTGTAAACTCACCAACTATTTCGATAGTTGATCCTCTCAAATTTCATGCTTTTCAGGGAACCAACAGTAAGTTTTGGAAGCGTTTATGGCATTGTGAAGCCATCTTTTGAACATTGGACGTACAATTAGCGTCAGACCTCTGAGGACTATCGTTTTATTAGTCCTAATTGTACTTAGTTGTCCAGATGTTATTATTGTATTAAGTGGGCCCATTTCCAATTGAGGATAGTTTGTATCCGTGTATTGGGGTCCACATCTGAACGATTATACTTGTAATAAACTCGTATTTGGATTAATGGATGTAATCTCTATTTACCTTCTGATTAGTACGCAATTCTTTGTTAACCCTGTATTTCCGCTACAACGGGGTGTGACAAAAATTGGTATCAGAGCCAAGGTTATAGTGAATACGGAGTTATTCCTCGTGAATAACTCAATCTATAGCCATGGTCGCTTCAAATAAGAAATCTAAGTCTTTAAGGTTTAGGATACCTATTTCGAGAGTTACACTATTTGTCTATAATTAGACCTAACCCGATCAACTACGTCCCGATTATGTAAAATAGTATAAGGCTCGAAATAAATATCTTAAATTGTGTATATACGTGTTAGTTGAATTATATTCACAACATACTGTAAATGTGGTGGGAAGGCTGCGGGTGACCCTATATATAAGCATTGAAGGTATGTTAGGAATAGAAACTCAACTCGTATGTGTATACATAAGGTTTATATACGTGATAGTTTGGATTATATTAACAACATATTGAAAATGTGGTGGGAAGGCTGCGGGTGACCCTATATATAAGCATTGGAGATATGTTGCTAATAGAAACCCAAATCGAATGTGTATAATCTAGACAAAGATCTCTTTGAAACTCTTGTTGCGTACTGTATCATCCATTTGAGACGTACTGCCTTATCCATTTGACTTATATGGATTCTTTGACTATCTTTTCAGACTGGTCATGTCGGATGGAGTTAGCTCTAATGCTGTTGTACCTTGTACACCTCCAGTTCCTGTCTTGGCAAACTCCATCCCTTATGTTCCTGACTCTTATGAAGAGGAACCAATGGAGGAATCGGGCAATGAATCTCGCCCTATCAATTTAGTATCATCTTCCAGCGAATCTGGAGGCGAACATGTGTCTATCCATGTTCAATCATCTGTAACGCCGGTATCTCCATATCAGAGGAGGATTTCCGAGGGAGCTCGTATACCGTATGCTCCTAGAGACCCCTATGCTCCTGGTCCTTCTGCGCCAGTTCAGGGCAACTGTGGACTTGGTCTTTCATTCTTTCAGGGAGATCCGTATGCTGCGGGTCCCTCCAGAGTGCCTGTCTACAATCCAAGTGCCGTTATGCCAGTTGCATCTGCAGCTGATAGGTCGGAATATTATCACCGACAGTTGTCGAGGATGAACAATTCCCTCATCTGTACAAGGGAGAGAATAGAGAATCAAGCTCAGGAGTTGACTGGAGCTTATCATCAGGCGGCTGAGGCCATGACTGTGGCAAGAGAAGGGAAGGAAGCTATTGGGAGGATGATCTGGATACTATCGGTCGTAGTGGTCTTGGTGATGGCGTTGCTGGTGGTAGTTCTTTTCAGGATGTAATCTGTAGTTGTAGTGGTAACGTATTGTAAGCCTTAGAACATTTGACAACTCATACTTCTGTATTTGAGTTGTAATCTTTTTGGTGGATGTATTCCCACGTATTTTGGATAGTATCGTTCTGACTGTGTAATGTATCATCGTGGATGTTGTTCCCACATGATTTGGAATGTGGATGTAGTTTCCCACAAGATTTTTGGAAATGTACAAGTCAGATTTTGTAAAAAGTTTTAGTATAAATGAAATATGATCGTCTTTTGGCTTACGTACTTGTTAAGACTACATTACTTGCTCATTTCAATTCTAGAAATGTAGCGTTCTATATTTCTTGTCTTGTTTAGATAATGAGTTCAAGTAAGTCGGTAAATTGTGAACTGTGTTTGGTATCCTCTTACATCTTGAAAAGCTACATTCTGTGTTATTCTTACGAGAAAAACCTCTAAATGACATTTTTGTTCATGTCATAGACTTATGGCTCCCAAGACACGAGGCAAGGTCCAGAAGAAGGCTGCTCCCAAGAGAATTACTCGATCAACTCCTAAATCCAATACAGCTGAACAGGAAGAACCTGTGATCCAGCAAGAACCAGAAACTGCTGCTGCAAATGTGAACACTGGTCTTGGATCTACCCCACGTACTGGCGGGGAAAATAATATGGCAGCATTTGTGACACAACAACTGTTGGCCGCCATGCCTACTTTAGTCGCTCAGATCACGGCAAGCATGAACGCCAATAATAACCATCATGCCGACAACAGTAACAATGTTGAGCCTACTGCTGAACAAGTTATTCCTCGAGTGCATCTGCACGGGGCTGACTATAAGACCTTCACTCAATGCAAACCGAAGGAATTTCATGGCACTGAAGGTCCTGTTGGTCTAATCAACTGGTTAGAGAGTATAGAGGCGGTGCTTCATATCAGCCGTTGTGCTGAAGAGCACAAAGTGGAATATGCCACCGCCCAATTTCAAAAGCATGCATTATCATGGTGGAATGGGCAAATTAGGACTCGTGGTCGAGAACCAGCTAATAGTATACCTTGGTTGAACTTTAAAAATATGTTGATGGAGAAGTACTGTCCTAGGGAGGAAGTACAGAAAATGGAGGGTGAATTCTGGAATCATACTATGATTGGATTGGACAACGAGAAATACACTACTCGTTTCCATGAGCTGACAAGACTAGTTCCTCGTATGGTAGATACGGAGGAGAAGTTAGTTGAAAGATACTGCTATGGATTGTCACCTGACATCCGAAGGTTGGTAGCCGCTTTTAACCCCTTGACTCTTCAAGCGGCAGTTAGTGCAACCAATCGGATGGTGATAGATTTGAAAAGAACCACTGGTTCTTCTGTTGGAACTGAACTGATCAAGAGAAGAAATGATCAAGCCTCTGGTAGTGGTTTTGGAAATGGTGGGAATGGCAAAAGGTTTAAAACTGCCAGAAATTTTGCAGTGGTCCCCCAAGATATCAAGAGGTACCCCGGCGCAGACACAAGATGTAATAGGTGTGGCACTCGTCACGTGGGAAATTGTCCTACTTGCCACCGTTGTAAAAAGTCGGGACATCTGGCAAAGAACTGTAGGGAGAAGGTACCTAATCAATGCTACGAGTGTGGAAGTGAAACTCATTTCCGACCAGCATGTCCAAGACTTAATCAGGCCCCGAACAACAATGCTATAGTTCCAATGAGGAACAATGCGGGGAACAATCAAGCTAGGAATCAAGGAGGACAAGGCAGAGGTCGAGTGTTTGCTTTGGATGCTGCTGATGCACGACGTGATCCCAACGTTGTGATAGGTACATTCATACTCAATAATCATTACGTATTTGTGCTATTCGACTCTGGTGCTGATAAAAGTTTCATATCCTTAGAATTTAAGTCTCGCTTAGGCATAATAGCTATCCCCATGAAAGACACTTATATTGTTGAATATGCAAACGGTCAGAAGTATATTGCTAAAGATCATTTAGTAAATTGCAATTTAATATTGGCCGGTGAAACTTTTAAAATTGACCTAATTCCTATAGAGCTAAGTAGTTTTGATGTAATCATTGGTATGGACTGGCTATCTAAAGTTAGAGCTGACATAAGTTGTTATGAAAAGATTGTTAGAATACCCCTACCGAAAGGCGAAACCCTAGTAGTGCAAGGAGACAAATCGGGAAAGAAATTGATCTTGGTATCGGCGATAAAAGCAAATAAGTATTTACAAAAAGAACACCCTGCTTTCTTAGCATTAGTAGTAGAAAGAAAACCAAAGGATAAAGACATGAAAGATATTCCAGTAGTTAGAGATTTTCCAGAGGCGTTTCCTGAAGATTTGGAGACATTACCTGTATGGTACCAAGTGTACGGTTTTCACAGATCACAAAAGTCTTCAGCATATCTTCGATCAGAAAATGCTGAATATGAGACAAAGGCGATGGGTAGAATTACTCAGTGATTATGATTGTGAACTCAAATATCATCCCGGAAAAGCAAATGTTGTTGCTGACGCACTAAGTCGAAAAGATAGAATTTCACTATCTGTCATAACAAGAGCAAGTTCTTATCTTGGCTCATCATTAAGGGATAGAGTTTTAGATGATCAGAATGAGGCCTTACAACCAGGGCGTATCGAGAAGGAAACATTGTGGAATGCCGAACGGTTATTTGAATTGGATGGCGATGGGATCCGACATGTCAAGGGCAGAGTGTGGATTCCCAAGTATAATGGACTTAGAGAGATCTTGATGA
This sequence comes from Erigeron breviscapus, assembly GCA_034093135.1. Taxonomy (NCBI): domain Eukaryota; kingdom Viridiplantae; phylum Streptophyta; class Magnoliopsida; order Asterales; family Asteraceae; genus Erigeron; species Erigeron breviscapus. The sequence goes on along the minus strand of CM067169.1, from coordinate 4,889,327 downwards.
ACGAGAGTCATCGATCTAAGTACTCAATCCATCCTGGTGCTGACAAAATGTACCATGGGTTAAAGGATTTTTATTGGTGGCCTGGTATGAAGAGAGATATCGCCACGTATGTTTCAAAGTGTTTAAATTGTTCAATGGTTAAGGCAGAGCACCAAAAGCCTTCTGGGCTGCTCCAGCAACCCCAAATTCCGACTGGAAATGGGAACAGATTACTATGGACTTCATTACGAAGTTACCTCGAACCTTGAAGGGTTATGATACTATTTGGGTCATTGTTGACCGATTGACGAAGTCTGCACACTTCATTCCCATACGGGAGAATTGGAAAATAAAGAAGTGGGAAGCCCCTAAGACTCCGACAGAAATCCGCCAGTTTCTTGGATTGGCTGGATATTATAGGAGGTTTATTGAGAACTTCTCAAAGGTTGCTCAACCTTTGACGTTGTTAACTCAAAAGGCCAAGGAATTTATTTGGCAGGATGCTCAGGAAGAAGCATTTCAAACCTTGAAAGACAAGCTATGTAATGCTCCTATTTTAGCGTTACCGAATGGAATTGAAAACTTCGTGGTATACTGTGACGCATCACATCAAGGCATGGGATGTGTACTTATGCAAGAAGGTAAGGTCATTGCTTACGCTTCCAGACAGCTCAAAATCCACGAGAAGAATTACACAACCCACGATCTTGAACTCGGAGCGGTTGTCTTTGCCTTGAAGATTTGGAGACATTACCTGTATGGTACCAAGTGTACGGTTTTCACAGATCACAAAAGTCTTCAGCATATCTTCGATCAGAAAATGCTGAATATGAGACAAAGGCGATGGGTAGAATTACTCAGTGATTATGATTGTGAACTCAAATATCATCCCGGAAAAGCAAATGTTGTTGCTGACGCACTAAGTCGAAAAGATAGAATTTCACTATCTGTCATAACAAGAGCAAGTTCTTATCTTGGCTCATCATTAAGGGATAGAGTTTTAGATGATCAGAATGAGGCCTTACAACCAGGGCGTATCGAGAAGGAAACATTGTGGAATGCCGAACGGTTATTTGAATTGGATGGCGATGGGATCCGACATGTCAAGGGCAGAGTGTGGATTCCCAAGTATAATGGACTTAGAGAGATCTTGATGAACGAGAGTCATCGATCTAAGTACTCAATCCATCCTGGTGCTGACAAAATGTACCATGGGTTAAAGGATTTTTATTGGTGGCCTGGTATGAAGAGAGATATCGCCACGTATGTTTCAAAGTGTTTAAATTGTTCAATGGTTAAGGCAGAGCACCAAAAGCCTTCTGGGCTGCTCCAGCAACCCCAAATTCCGAACTGGAAATGGGAACAGATTACTATGGACTTCATTACGAAGTTACCTCGAACCTTGAAGGGTTATGATACTATTTGGGTCATTGTTGACCGATTGACGAAGTCTGCACACTTCATTCCCATACGGGAGAATTGGAAAATAAAGAAGTTGTCTCAATTATATATTGAGAAGATCGTGTCACTTCATGGTGTTCCTGTGTCTATTATCTCGGATCGTGATGGTCGTTTTACTTCTCAATCATGGAGATATTTTCAAGACGCTTTGGGCACTCAGTTGAAATTGAGTACGGCTTACCATCCACAGACGGACGGGCAAAGTGAGCGTACCATTCAGACGTTAGAAGACATGCTTCGGGCATGTGTTATCGATTTCAAAGGTAGCTGGGATACCTTTTTGCCGTTAGCTGAATTTTCATATAATAACAGCTATCACACAAGCATAAAGTGTGCGCCTTTTGAAGCTTTGTATGGGCGGAAATGTAGATCGCCTGTTTGTTGGCTTGATACTGGTGAGCGTCGTTTGTACAAGTATGGACTGGTTCAGAAGACTACTGACCAGATTGTTGAAATTAGGGCACGGCTGAAGGCGGCTCAGGATCGCCAGAAGAGCTATGCAGATCGTAGAAGGAAACCCCTTGAGTTTCAAGTGGGTGATAAAGTTATGTTGAAAGTGTCACCTTGGAAAGGCACTGCACGGTTTGGCGTGAGAGGAAAACTTAGTCCTCGTTATATCGGACCATTCGAAATTGTTCAAAGGATTGGTTCCGTGGCGTATAAGCTCAATTTACCCCAAGAGCTAGAACATGTTCATCACACATTTCATGTATCGAATCTTAAGAAATGTCTGACTGATGAAACATTGGTTGTACCAGTGGAAGAGTTGCAAGTGAATGACTCTCTTCAATTCATTGAGGAACCTGTTGAAATTTTGGATCAACACCTCAAGCAAACTAGGCGAAGTCGCGTCAAGTTGGTCAAAGTTCGATGGAACTCAAAACACGGACCAGACTTGACTTGGGAACGTGAGGACTATATGAGAGATAAGTATCCTCATCTTTTTACTAAGCAAGACTTGATTTCGGGACGAAATCCTTAGAAGTCGGGGATGCTGTGACAACTCGTAATTTATTAACAACGGGTTAGTCTTAATCTCGATCATTATTATAATTTCGTCTAATTTAGAGATTATGACGTGGAAATTATTAGATAATTGAACATTTGATATAGTTCAATTAGACGTATCCTCATGACGTAGACTATTAGCTATTTAGACGAATGCCGAGTCTTAAAATAACGTTAAATAAAGATTTAAATGTTATAATTGAACACAGTAATTAGACTGTCTAAACTAAATATTTCTAAAAGTTTAGTTTATTTAATTTTATTTACTTGTCTTAACTAAAATGAGACGAGGGAAAATACCTTTACTTTAAATTTTAACCTTTTGGTCAAACGGTAGTTAATCGTAAGCATTTTACCGAATTAAGGGTATTTAAAATACCACAAACTTGGCCACATGGGCCGGTTTTGTGATTTAAGGCAGGAAAAGAACCACCAAGGCCCTTTGCCCCCTTTTCTTTCTTTCTCTGGTCGACACATACACACACCACACACACACAAAATTCACTTTATGCTCTAAATCAATTTGCAAGAAGAAATCTTAAGGGGAATTTAAAGGGGTTTATCATTTTAGTGAATAATCAAGCTTTAACATCATCATAATCTTCATCATCTTCATCAAATTCTTCAAGAACACAATTCTTGGTAAGTTGATTTTTATTAAATCTTTTATTTTCATTTAAGTTTATTAAAGGGTTTGTTTTAGTTTGGTTAATTAGATTGTTGGACTTTGAATATGAAATGAGTTTTGGTTTGGTTAACTTAATTAGGTTTTGACTTAGAATTAGGTTTTTGAGGTCAAAATAGTTGAAAGTGCAAATGGTTAGCGAAATGGTATTGTTTCCAGGTTCTTGAACCTGTAGGTACTCATCGAAATGAAATGGAAGTGTTTTGGTTTTGCGGAAAATGGTCAAACTGCAGAAAAACTGCAGTTTAGCCTGCAGTACTTTGACTGCGGCGCAGTGAGGCATGCACACCCTCACTGCGGCGCAGTGAGCTCTCTTTCTGGGCGAAATGGGCTGACTGCGGCGCAGTGAGCCATGCTCATGCTCACTGCGGCGCAGTGATTATACACTGGAAAAATGTTTTGTTTTTGCCCGACCTTGACTGCGGCGCAGTGGGGGTGAAACTCCTCCCACTGCGGCGCAGTGAAATACTACTGTAAATTTTGACGTTTCTAGTTTTTGACAACTTTAACGTTTGAACTTGGTGAATATCGAATGGTACCTTAGATTACCTTATAATGACTATGTCATTGATATTACCAATAAAAGTTCGATAAAATGAAAGTTTAAATCACATTCTCGGTTATGGCATTCTAGGGTCTATAGCTAAGTAGTTGTACGTAGGGTACTAGTTGCCGTGAGATTTGGTCCTCATTATTGGTAATGATATCATAGGTTTTGGATAGCGTGGAGAATTGACAGTTGATCTCCTCAAGCTGCATTATACCTTTTAGCACTAGATCGCTAAGGTGAGTTTATGGCGCCCTTTTCCTTTTACTTTGGGCCTGAAAAGCATGTACTGTTGTATACACTATTTATTAAATAAATGATTGTTTTGTGAGTATGCCATGTGATTTGGATACTTAGATCATTTGACTTAAATTTTCCATGTTGGGCTGTCGAAAATGTGTATACGTGTCATTTTCTAAATGTTGAATGAAATGACTTTGAATTGCCGTGTGATGGCTGATTAAATTGTTTCTTTGTGTTTGACAAACTAAAATGTTGCCCTGTGTAGTTATCACTGTTATGAAACCCTAGTGGTTGTGATGTCAGACTTAGTTCTTGACTGTCTTAGTATGGTCCGCACCCACTAGTAGAAGGAAATCCTGTGCGAGGCATGTTGGCTGATACTGTCGGACGTTGTTTCCCGGCTGTCACATGCTAGTCATAAACATTGTTGTGGTGCGCACCCCATTTTAGAGGGAAATCCTGTGCGAAGCAATGTAGCATAGTGACTGATACTGTCGGACTTGGCTCCCGACTGTCATATGCTTTAGTCGGACTTAGACCCCGGCTGTCTTGTTATGAAATATTGTCAGGTTTTGATACTGATTGTCTTGTTGAAAATAACTACACGTCATTGTGTTCTCTCAATGACGATTAAAATTTGGTCAAACATACTGTAAACTCACCAACTATTTCGATAGTTGATCCTCTCAAATTTCATGCTTTTCAGGGAACCAACAGTAAGTTTTGGAAGCGTTTATGGCATTGTGAAGCCATCTTTTGAACATTGGACGTACAATTAGCGTCAGACCTCTGAGGACTATCGTTTTATTAGTCCTAATTGTACTTAGTTGTCCAGATGTTATTATTGTATTAAGTGGGCCCATTTCCAATTGAGGATAGTTTGTATCCGTGTATTGGGGTCCACATCTGAACGATTATACTTGTAATAAACTCGTATTTGGATTAATGGATGTAATCTCTATTTACCTTCTGATTAGTACGCAATTCTTTGTTAACCCTGTATTTCCGCTACAACGGGGTGTGACAAAGCCCCCCGGAAGAAGAGCAATGAGGTCCCAAGTCATTGTTGCCAACGTCATGGAAACTTTTCACAGACGGCGCGTCCAGCGCCGATGGATCCGGAGCAGGATTGATCTTGAAAAATCCAGACGAGCAAGAATTCACGTATGCCCTACGGTTCAACTTCAAGGCCTCCAACAACCCCTCCGAATATGAAGCACTCCTGGCCAGACTAAGGATTGCAAGGCAGATGAAGGTGGACCACATACATGCGTGTGTCGATTCGCAAATAGTGGCTTTCCAAGTCAATGGCACATACGAAGCAAAAGAACCAGTAATGAAGAAGTATCTGGAGAAGGAACCAGTTCAATAACACAATTTGTTACTTAAAAGTGAAAAGAACTTTTCAAGAAAACCCAAACATGCTGCAATTATTCTACAAATGTATATACGATGATAATATAACCTGAAACGGGGATATAACACAGTTTTGTTACACCCCTCACACTTGAAACCACCATCCTCCCTGGTCAAACCCTTTCGGCATCTACCGGAGTTGCAAGTAAGCAAGTACCACCCACTACTTGTTCGAACACCGACAATTTCAACTAAGTTGGAGAACACAACAGTCTACAGCAGAAAAATAAATTAATAAACAATATACACTGCAATAAACAAAAACAAAAGTATTAATAGTTGGACAATAGGACACAAACCCTATCTTCATTATCGTCTGGGTCACGTTTCTTCATGCGACCCCAGTCCAGTAACTCTGCAAGTGTATTAACTTGGGGAATAGTCTGAACATTAGACACACTTGTTTGGCTCAAGTCCCGACCACTGTAAAGATTAAAGGCAGAAAATTAAGAACCAAATTTAAAAAACCACGATAATATATTGTAAAAAACAGTACGACCAACCTCAAGGCGGCCTTGAATTGTTTCAATGCAGGTATATCATCATTATCAATCAGTTGGGTTGAGGATGAGCTTGAAACACCAAGTTGACCTACAAAGTTGATATAATTAGAGATTTTTCAGCACACAATTATATACATACGTAACAGTGTAACAACTTTACCATAGTATTTCTTTGCACTCATTGCAGTGAGAATCAGGGCATACACACCGGGGTTCTGTAACTTCTTTTTTATCATATTGTTGCCCATTTTTCCCCACAAAGTAACACGGACCTGCCGGCCACGTTCATTCGTGAAATTAAACTCCAATGTTTTCGCACCAGTAGATTTTGTCAACATTTCTCCAACCGATGTCACATAACCAATCAGGTCTGGAACATTAAAAGTTAGCACGACACATTGATTATTAAGGCAGCGAACATGAATTTTTATATTTTTCATATTATACTTCCAAAACATGTAATATTGAAAACGGGTACCATCATTTAACAACTCCTATGATAACAATTTAAGTTAGTTATGAAACAAAAACATGTAATATTGCAAACTGTGACCATCATTTAACAACTCATATAGCAGCAATTTGAGTTCATATCATTTTTTCATAAGCTTTTGACTATTCTATCCTATGAGCTACAAATTTATACATCTTCCATTTATATTATGCATCCTTTAGTTACCAGTAACTATTCAATCAAAATATGGAAATACAATCTATGATGTGGTTTTTTTCAATGACGATACCCAACCCAAGTATTTATACAATCTACAATTTCAAGACCATCCTTCATTCAACCATAACAATTACTTTGTTAAGAGGTAGCAGAAACATGTACATACCAATCATACATCATTCAAACACAACATGTCATATACAAAGACCGTAGAAAGTAACCAATTACATAACATATATACATATATCGTAAAAACAGGAAATACATACCAACAACATAAAGATTGTCAGTCGGCCCAAGTTCCTCCAATTCAACAAACTGAAATGGATAGCGGAAATAACGACCAACATCTCCAGTGGCCCTGGGAACTTTTGTGTTACCATCAAATTCAAGCATATAGAGACCATCCTTGAAAATCCGAAAGGTGTCACGATTAGAATGGACCTTGAATCCTTTAAACGAAAACAACGATCCTTCCTGCAGCTTTTCTAAGAATTTGTAAGATCTATTGTGGCTTACAAAACAGTGGATCAAGTTTGCCTGCAAAATAACAATATGAAATCAGCAATCAAAACTCAACTTCATAATTAGCAACTTAATAAAAAGGCTTCTTTCTTTACATTCTCATTAGAGAGAATAAAATCAGTACTCATGTATGTTCCACTGACATTATGCACATCCCATTTTCGTGAAACCATCGCAACAATTGTACCATCAAAACCTGGTTTGATTTCATCCAATAAAAAACCCTGAGAACTTTCTTTTGATCGAATCTGCAATTGCTTCGCCATGTGAGAATATATATGTATAGATACAAAGACCCAAACTATGTGTATTAGTATGCGGTAAATGGTTATATATATATACACACAAGAAGACATGCGTTTAACCTCAATCAATTTAATGAGAAGACAAAAGGCCACAATCATCAATGAGTACAATCATCAATCGATTACAATCATCAATCATTACAATCATCAATCGATTACAATCATCAATCGATTACCCTTAATGATCCATTAAATGAGAAAGATAAACAAACCGATTAGAAGCAAAGAGGAAGCGTACCAAGAGAGATTGTGAGAGAATTAGAGAACAAAACCAATAAATAACCTCAGCGGCCCAAGAGAGATTGTGAGAGAATTATAGAAGAAAATCAATAAATACCTCATAATTGAAGTGCCAAAAAACAATCAGGCCTTCAACTTTATATTATTATAGATAGATGTAGAACTCCCATCAATTAATAATATAACCTTGCATTAATTGTGGTCTTGGTTTTGTTCGATGGCAACAAAGATTTCGTTTCTTTCAACTGTTCGACGGAAGTAAAGATCTATCAATCTTCGGGTATTGTTTGATGTGGTATTTGTAATCTACTCGTATATTTTTATTGAGTAATATAAGTCGTTGCATATTGATAATGTTGGGATATGTCCATATCATAAATAAATATATGTCCGGAATATACGTGAGCCTATAGGGTTACATACATTGAACACTTAGATATCCGGTTATATGTATATATTGTATCTACATATTTATTATCACCAAAATGAAGAGAAATGATATTGGACATTATTAAATAGATATGTTAATTGGAATTATTTATTAATTAATAAATATGAATTATTAATTATTAAATATTAATTAATAGTTAAGTGTAATTATTAATTTAAAGGAATCTTAGTCCAAGTCAAATTATAAAAGATGTTAGCTTGAAAGTTAAGTTATTAGAGATATATATATACCTTATAGCCTAATAATTTAATCCTAACAATTAACTCTAATATCATCTCCGTTCTATCGGTCGAACAAAAACACCAAACCTACGAAATCTAAATATCGACTTTTGTTCCATATGTAGAACTCCCATCAATTAATAATATAACCTTGCAATAATTGTGGTCTTGGTTTTGTTCGATGGCAACAAAGATTTCGTTTCTTTCAACTGTTCGACGGAAGTAAAGATCTATCAATCTTCGGGTATTGTTTGATGTGGTATTTGTAATCTACTCGTATATTTTTATTGAGTAATATAAGTCGTTGCATATTGATAATGTTGGGATATGTCCATATCATAAATAAATATATGTCCGGAATATACGTGAGCCTATAGGGTTACATACATTGAACACTTAGATATCCGGTTATATGTATATATTGTATCTACATATTTATTATCACCAAAATGAGAGAAATTATATTGGACATTATTAACTAGATATGTTAATTGGAATTATTTATTAATTAATAAATATGAATTATTAAATATTAATTAATAGTTAAGTGTAATTATTAATTTAAAGGAATCTTAGTCCAAGTCAAATTATAAAAGATGTTAGCTTGAAAGTTAAGTTATTAGAGATATATATATACCTTATAGCCTAATAATTTAATCCTAACAATTAACTCTAATATCATCTCCATTCTATCGGTCGACAAAAACACCAAACCTACGAAATCTAAATATCGACTTTTGTTCCATATGTAGAACTCCCATCAATTAATAATATAACCTTGCATTAATTGTGGTCTTGGTTTTGTTCGATGGCAACAAAGATTTCGTTTCTTTCAACTGTTCGACGGAAGTAAAGATCTATCAATCTTCGGGTATTGTTTGATGTGGTATTTGTAATCTACTCGTATATTTTTATTGAGTAATATAAGTCGTTGCATATTGATAATGTTGGGATATGTCCATATCATAAATAAATATATGTCCGGAATATACGTGAGCCTATAGGGTTACACACATTGAACACTTAGATATCCGGTTATATGTATATATTGTATCTACATATTTATTATCACCAAAATGGAGAGAAATTATATTGGACATTATTAACTAGATATGTTAATTGGAATTATTTATTAATTAATAAATATGAATTATTAATTATTAAATATTAATTAATAGTTAAGTGTAATTATTAATTTAAAGGAATCTTAGTCCAAGTCAAATTATAAAAGATGTTAGCTTGAAAGTTAAGTTATTAGAGATATATATATACCTTATAGCCTAATAATTTAATCCTAACAATTAACTCTAATATCATCTCCATTCTATCGGTCGACAAAAACACCAAACCTACGAAATCTAAATATCGACTTTTGTTCCATATGTAGAACTCCCATCAATTAATAATATAACCTTGCATTAATTGTGGTCTTGGTTTTGTTCGATGGCAACAAAGATTTCGTTTCTTTCAACTGTTCGACGGAAGTAAAGATCTATCAATCTTCGGGTATTGTTTGATGTGGTATTTGTAATCTACTCGTATATTTTTATTGAGTAATATAAGTCGTTGCATATTGATAATGTTGGGATATGTCCATATCATAAATAAATATATGTCCGGAATATACGTGAGCCTATAGGGTTACATACATTGAACACTTAGATATCCGGTTATATGTATATATTGTATCTACATATTTATTATCACCAAAATGAGAGAAATGATATTGGACATTATTAACTAGATATGTTAATTGGAATTATTTATTAATTAATAAATATGAATTATTAATTATTAAATATTAATTAATAGTTAAGTGTAATTATTAATTTAAAGGAATCTTAGTCCAAGTCAAATTATAAAAGATGTTAGCTTGAAAGTTAAGTTATTAGAGATATATATATACCTTATAGCCTAATAATTTAATCCTAACAATTAACTCTAATATCATCTCCATTCTATCGGTCGACAAAAACACCAAACCTACGAAATCTAAATATCGACTTTTGTTCCATATGTAGAACTCCCATCAATTAATAATATAACCTTGCATTAATTGTGGTCTTGGTTTTGTTCGATGGCAACAAAGATTTCGTTTCTTTCAACTGTTCGACGGAAGTAAAGATCTATCAATCTTCGGGTATTGTTTGATGTGGTATTTGTAATCTACTCGTATATTTTTATTGAGTAATATAAGTCGTTGCATATTGATAATGTTGGGATATGTCCATATCATAAATAAATATATGTCCGGAATATACGTGAGCCTATAGGGTTACATACATTGAACACTTAGATATCCGGTTATATGTATATATTGTATCTACATATTTATTATCACCAAAATGGAGAGAAATTATATTGGACATTATTAACTAGATATGTTAATTGGAATTATTTATTAATTAATAAATATGAATTATTAATTATTAAATATTAATTAATAGTTAAGTGTAATTATTAATTTAAAGGAATCTTAGTCCAAGTCAAATTATAAAAGATGTTAGCTTGAAAGTTAAGTTATTAGAGATATATATATACCTTATAGCCTAATAATTTAATCCTAACAATTAACTCTAATATCATCTCCGTTCTATCGGTCGAACAAAAACAACAAACCTACAAAATCTAAATATCGACTTTTGTTCATATTAGAACTCCCATCAATTAATAATATAACCTTGCAATAATTGTGGTCTTGGTTTTGTTCGATGGCAACAAAGATTTCGTTTCTTTCAACTGTTCGACGGAAGTAAAGATCTATCAATCTTCGGGTATTGTTTGACGTGTTGTGTGTGAGACTATAGAGGGTTTTTACTTTAAAACCTTATTCGTTAGTCTTGGTTTAAAAATGAAGTCAACCTGTTTATTATTTATGTTAATTAATTATATGTTATATGTGATCTTCTTTTCCGCTGCCTTTACTCGTGATTATTACCTGTTTAATATGCTTATATTCTAACAGATAAGAAGGAAAAAAAGTATTGACAAAATAGAACGTGTAAAGACTAAAGAGAAAGAAAGACAATTCATTTAGTAGTTGCACATCTCAGCTAACATGTTGAAAACCCGATCTCAAATTATCAACATTATACTTTTACAATGTACATTAAATGGATAATAATCTATCCACTATCATTCTCTTACTGACATGTCTTACTGCCCATATATGAGAATTTTGATAAGAAAGAACGATTGAATATATTGATTTTGTGATAATCGAACAATACAAATAGAGCCCCTATTTATACATATACTTTCATGTCTATAAAAAGGAAATAAAATCAAGTCTTGATCTCTATCTTGCTGCCAAAGTCGTAATCTTCTTAATATGGAAATGATGATTTGATCTGATCCAATTCTTATTTCTAACACTCCCCCTCAAGTTGAATAGTGGGATCACCAAAATTCAACTTGCTTAGACATTTGTGAAACATAACCTTCCCACTGTTTTGTTAGGATATCTGCAAGCTTGATCTTCAGATTTGACGAATGGTAATTTGATAACCCCGTCTTCAAGTTTTTCTTTAATGAAATGACGATCAACCTCTACATGCTTGGTTCTATCATGCTGTACTGGATTTTCTGAGATCTGAATAGCAGCTTCGTTATCACTCATGATCCGAATACTTTTTTGGAGCAAATCCCATTTCCGTCACAAGCTTCTTCAACCATAATGCTTCTGCTAAGCCTTTAGATATACCCCGAAACTCAGCTTCAACACTTGACAAAGAAACAACTTTTTGCTTTTTACTCTTCCAGGTGACAAGATTCCTCCTACAATAGAAAAATACCCTGATGTTGATCTCCTATTTCCTTTATCTCCAGCCCAATCAGCATCTGTATATATCTGAATATCAAGATGACAATTTGCTTTAAACAAAACTCCATGACCAGTGGTACCTTTGAGGTATCTGATAATTCTTAGAACTGCATCCATGTGTTCTTCTTGAGGTTGGTGCATGAACTGACTCACTACTCCAACAACATATGCTATATCTGGACGAGTATATGCTATATCTGGACGAGTATGAGCAAGGTAGATCAGCTTCCCCACCATTCGTTGATACCTGTTTTTATCAGCAAGTTTACCATCTAATTTCATAAACAACTTCTGATTAATAACCATGGGTGTATCTGCTGGTTTACAATCAATCATCCCTGTTTCTGCCAAAAAATCAAGTATATACTTTTTCTGACAAATAAAAATTCCTTGTTGTGATCTCAACACTTCAATCCCGAGGAAGTACTTAAGATTTCCCAAATCCTTCATTTCAAATTCTGCACATAAACTTTCTTTTAGCTTCTTGATCTCCATTTCATCATTTCCGGTGATAATCATATCATCAACATAGATTATCAGACATGTTATCAAACCCCCTTTATGATTAAGAAACAGAGTATGATCAGAATTACTCTGCTTATACCCATATTTTTTCATAGCTAGTGTGAATCTGCCAAACCATGCTCTAGGAGATTGCTTTAATCCATAAAGAGATTTCTTCAATTTGCAAACTTCTCTATCTTTGAAATTGTGAGAAAAACCAGGTGGGGGTTCCATATATACTTCTTCTTTTAGTTCTCCATGTAAAAAAGCATTCTTTACATCAAACTGATGAAGAGGCCAACCTTCATTTGCTGCTATAGAGAATAAGACTCTCACTGTATCTAGCTTTGCAACCGGAGAGAATGTTTCCGAGTAGTCAATTCCATACGTTTGAGTGTATCCTTTGGCAACTAATCGAGCTTTATATCTCTCAATTTCACCATCCGGTCTATATTTAATTGTATAGATCCACCTGCATCCTACTGGCTCCTTTCCTTGTGGCAAAACACATTTATCCCAAGTTTCATTTTTAACTAGTGCATCCATTTCCATATTCATAGCATCCTTCCACCTCGTGTCTTTCAAAGCTTGCTCTACACTTGATGGAATCTTTTCTGAATATAATTTTGCTGTGAATGCTTTTGCTTCTTTAGATAGATTTCCTTTCACCATGTTGGCCATTGGATATTTAGAGCTCCTGGAGAATTTTTCTGGAGAGTACCGTTTTGCAGGTATTCCTCGAGTTGACCTGGGTGGCAGAACATACTTTTCTGGAGCTTCTGTAGTATTCTGTTCAACTTCTACAGCATTTTGTTCAACATGTTCTTCACTTTCCTGCATACTCTTATTCGTGGGATCTGATACACTTTCATTTGAAACATCAAAAGAACTACTCAGTGAAGAATTACTTACCTCAGATATCAGGTTTGGAACAGTATTTTCGGTGGCACTGGAATTTTGAGACTGAGAGGACTGTTCTTCAGACCGAGAGGACTGTTCTTCAGAGTGAGAGGACTGTTCTTGAGAGTCAACCACGGTATTTTTACTAACTTCAGAATTATAACTAAGCCAACTCAATGTGTCACATTGTTCCTCCCCCTGACCATTGTGTTGTGGGGAGTAAAAATAGCTAGTTTCAAGAAAATCACAATTCATTGTGGTAAACATGTGCTGGGTTTTTGGATTATAACATCTATACCCCTTTTGAGTGACTCCATATCCCACAAAACACATTTCTCAGCACATGGATCAAGTTTATTTCTATATGATTTTGGAATATGAACAAAGACTGTACATCCAAAAATTTTGGGTTGAAGAGTGAGAGCTTGTGGAAGAGTATGGTATTCAGTGAAGGTTTCTAATGGTGTTTTCATGTTCAGGATTTTTGTAGGAAGCCGATTAATTAGGTAAGTGGCAGTGGCTAGAGCTTCAGGCCAAAACATTTTAGGAACACAAGATTCGATTATTAAAGCTCTAGTCATTTCCAATAAAAGTCTATTTTTCCGTTCAGCAACATCGTTTTGTTCTGGGGTGTGAGGGCATGTGGTTTGATGGATTATACCTTTGGATTGAAAAAACAGGTTCATCTGTGAGTTTATATATTCTCCACCATTGTCGGACCTCACAATTTTGATAGATTTTTGAAATTGATTTTGAACCATGGTATAAAATGCAGTGAACCTATCATATACTTCGGCTTTATTTTTCAAAAAATAAATTCAAGTCATCCGGGTGCAATCATCAACAAATATCACATAATACCAAAAATTTTGACCTCCAATAACAGGAGCTGGACCCCAAACATCTGAGTGGATTAATGAAAAAGGTGTTTTAACTCTAGTGTTATTAGGTTTAAAGGTCTGTCTGTGACTCTTAGCTAAAATGCAAGTTTCACAAGAAATTGGTTTATTGGAAGGAAAAAGATCAGGAAACAAGATGTGTAAATAACTACCAGAAGGATGTCCGAGTCGTCTATGCCATAACCATGATTCTCTTTCACTCGTTCCATGAGCGAGCATCACGGTTCCACTTTGAGTTACTTCATCAACATAATACAATCCTCCTTTCTCAGTGCCACGCCCAATGATCTGTCCTGTCCTGATATCCTGTAAGATACAAAAAGTTGGATGCATGAGTACTGAGCAATTGAGTTCTTTTGTCACATGACTTATTGACAAAAGTTTATGTGACAAAGATGGAACATAAAGACAATTTGACAATTTAATGCTCGGGGAAATCTCAATGGTGCCCCCGGACTTTACATCCATTCTCCCCTTGTTCGCGGCTTTAATGTGTGTTTTCACGGGTTTTGATAATTTAACAAAATCAGACACTTCATACGTCATCGTGTCAGTTGCTCCACAATCAAATATCCATGGTCCATTAGAATTTCTAGAACTGCTTTGGGCCGTGTGAACCATGTGAGCCGTTCCATTAAAATTTGTTTGGGCTGTATGAAACATTTGGGCCGATCCATGGACTACACCTTTTTGACTATGATTATAATTCTTAGGAAAAAAATTGTGTATATTAATTTCACACTCTTTTCCCTCTGCCACCGAAACAATACTAGGATATTTTTGAGGTAATAAATTGTGTTTATTATTTTCACACTCTCTTCCATTCAACAAAAGGTTGTTTTATTCTTTCCTCCTTTCTGGCCGCCGATACTCCTCCAAAAAGACCATCGGATCTCCGCCCATCGCGGCTGTCACTGGTGTTCTCTTTGCTGACGGAGCTTGTATTGGTGGTAGAACTCTTTTCTTTCCCAGATTTGGCCGATTTGGTGCCTTTTTTGGTGCCATCGGACCACCAATCCGGGTAACCAACGCGGCGGAAACACTCCTCTTCTGTGTGTCTTTCCATGCCGCACTCATTACATTTAAGATTGAATTTATTATCTTGGGTCACCCCTTTTTTCTTGCCGTCGTTCCGACGATATTTCTTTGTCACGAAACCGCCGTCGATTTCTCCGGCGGTGTCGGAAGGTTTTGGGTTTTGATGTTGCTTGTTGATGTTGTTTTGCAATAATTTGGTTAGTTGAAAGGACAACTCGGAACCCGAGCCTGAGCCGCCGGCGTCCGCCATGGTGGCTTAGGATTGCTCGATGGTTTGTGAGTTTTGATGGTTGTTTATTGGGTAGATGATGAGAACCGAATTAAAAGCTCTGATACCATGATAAGAAGAACGATTGAATATATTGATTTTGTGATAATCGAACAATACAAATAGAGCCCCTATTTATACATATACTTTCATGTCTAAAAAAAGAAATAAAATCAAGTCTTGATTTCTATCTTGCTGCCAAAGTCATAATCTTCTTAATATGGAAATGATGATTTGATCTCATCCATTCTTATTTCTACAAATGAAAATGTCTAGTGTATGTTGGAACCACGTTAGTGTGACCGTCACTGATCATCTATCCTTCCTGATATGATAATTGACGATAACTGAAATCCCTATGTCTAGTAAATATTCGATGGACGTATTTACTCTTAAAGACGTATTATAGGGTTTCCCATTAGGTGATTGGACTTAAGAGGACTAATGAGGCACGAATTAAACACCAGAGGGACTAAATGTGAAAATACTCTCCTTATATAAATAGAGAGTAATTAACCTAATTTTAGGTTAATCAACACATAATCACTGCCTCCCACATATCTAATTCGTTCCTCCTTCCTCTGTTGAATTCATCAAAACCGAATTCATCATTCCATCCTAATTCAATCATCTTATTTTGGGAACCCGAATCAATGGCATCAATGTTTAATGCCCTCACAGGTTCCTCAGGATCAACCGGTACGTTATTATATGGATCGAATCATGTTTTATTCCAACATGTGGTATCAGAGCAGGTTAAATCGATTCCCCATTGATTTGATCCGTTTTCGTACCCTAAATCGCGAACTGAAAAATGCAGAAGCTTAAGTTCGTATGCTTCTTACGAACTTAAAGTTCGTTTGAACTCTAAATTCGTTTGACTAAGTTCTAAATTCGTTTGAACTCTAAAGTTCGTTTGAACTCTAAATTCGTTTGAATTCTAAGTTCGTAAGGCTTATTTGTGTACGAAACTTCTGCTCATCTTCGCACTTACTGTTTCACGAACTTAAAGCTATCTTCGTTCACCTATCTTCGTTCAACTATCTTCGTACAGCTATCTTCGTTCAGTTATTTTCGTAAAGTATCTTCGTACGAACTTGAATTTTAACTTACGAAGATACTATAATTTACGAACTTAAATTTTAACTTACGAAGATACTATAACTTACGAACTTACCAGTTCTTACGAAGTTAGTATAACTTACGAACTTAAAGTTCGTTTGAACTCTAAATTCGTTTGAATTCTAAGTTCGTAAGGCTTATTTGCTTCTTACGAACTTAAAGTTCGTTTGAACTCTAAATTCGTTTGAATTCTAAGTTCGTAAGGCTTATTTGCTTCTTACGAACTTAAAGTTCGTTTGAACTCTAAATTCGTTTGAATTCTAAGTTCGTAAGGCTTATTTGCTTCTTACGAACTTAAAGTTCGTTTGAACTCTAAATTCGTTTGAATTCTAAGTTCGTAAGGCTTATTTGTGTACGAACTTAAAGTTCGTTTGAACTCTAAATTCGTTTGAATTCTAAGTTCGTAAGGCTTATTTGCTTCTTACGAACTTAAAGTTCGTTTGAACTCTAAATTCGTTTGAATTCTAAGTTCGTAAGGCTTATTTGTGTACGAACTTAAAGTTCGTTTGAACTCTAAATTCGTTTGAATTCTAAGTTCGTAAGGCTTATTTGCTTCTTACGAACTTAAAGTTCGTTTGAACTCTAAATTCGTTTGAATTCTAAGTTCGTAAGGCTTATTTGTGTACGAACTTAAAGTTCGTTTGAACTCTAAATTCGTTTGAATTCTAAGTTCGTATGCTTCTTACGAACTTAAAGTTCGTTTGAACTCTAAATTCGTTTGAATTCTAAGTTCGTAAGGCTTATTTGCTTCTTACGAACTTAAAGTTCGTTTGAACTCTAAATTCGTTTGAATTCTAAGTTCGTATGCTTCTTACGAACTTAAAGTTCGTTTGAACTCTAAATTCGTTTGAATTCTAAGTTCGTAAGGCTTATTTGCTTCTTACGAACTTAAAGTTCGTTTGAACTCTAAATTCGTTTGAATTCTAAGTTCGTAAGGCTTATTTGTGTTTACGAACTCTAAAGTTCGTTTGAACTCTAAATTCGTTTGAATTCTAAGTTCGTAAGGCTTATTTGCTTCTTACGAACTTAAAGTTCGTTTGAACTCTAAATTCGTTTGAATTCTAAGTTCGTAAGGCTTATTTGCTTCTTACGAACTTAAAGTTCGTTTGAACTCTAAATTCGTTTGAATTCTAAGTTCGTAAGGCTTATTTGCTTCTTACGAACTTAAAGTTCGTTTGAACTCTAAATTCGTTTGAATTCTAAGTTCGTAAGGCTTATTTGTGTACGAACTTAAAGTTCGTTTGAACTCTAAATTCGTTTGAATTCTAAGTTCGTAAGGCTTATTTGCTTCTTACGAACTTAAAGTTCGTTTGAACTCTAAATTCGTTTGAATTCTAAGTTCGTAAGGCTTATTTGCTTCTTACGAACTTAAAGTTCGTTTGAACTCTAAATTCGTTTGAATTCTAAGTTCGTATGCTTCTTACGAACTTAAAGTTCGTTTGAACTCTAAATTCGTTTGAATTCTAAGTTCGTAAGGCTTATTTGCTTCTTACGAACTTAAAGTTCGTTTGAACTCTAAATTCGTTTGAATTCTAAGTTCGTAAGGCTTATTTGCTTCTTACGAACTTAAAGTTCGTTTGAACTCTAAATTCGTTTGAATTCTAAGTTCGTAAGGCTTATTTGCTTCTTACGAACTTAAAGTTCGTTTGAACTCTAAATTCGTTTGAATTCTAAGTTCGTAAGGCTTATTTGTGTACGAACTTAAAGTTCGTTTGAACTCTAAATTCGTTTGAATTCTAAGTTCGTAAGGCTTATTTGCTTCTTACGAACTTAAAGTTCGTTTGAACTCTAAATTCGTTTGAATTCTAAGTTCGTAAGGCTTATTTGCTTCTTACGAACTTAAAGTTCGTTTGAACTCTAAATTCGTTTGAATTCTAAGTTCGTAAGGCTTATTTGCTTCTTACGAACTTAAAGTTCGTTTGAACTCTAAATTCGTTTGAATTCTAAGTTCGTAAGGCTTATTTGTGTACGAACTTAAAGTTCGTTTGAACTCTAAATTCGTTTGAATTCTAAGTTCGTATGCTTCTTACGAACTTAAAGTTCGTTTGAACTCTAAATTCGTTTGAATTCTAAGTTCGTAAGGCTTATTTGCTTCTTACGAACTTAAAGTTCGTTTGAACTCTAAATTCGTTTGAATTCTAAGTTCGTATGCTTCTTACGAACTTAAAGTTCGTTTGAACTCTAAATTCGTTTGAATTCTAAGTTCGTAAGGCTTATTTGCTTCTTACGAACTTAAAGTTCGTTTGAACTCTAAATTCGTTTGAATCTAAGTTCGTAAGGCTTATTTCGTTTCGAACTCTAAAGTTCGTTTGAACTCTAAATTCGTTTAATTTCCTACAGTAGTACCTAACCTTGGCCTTATGACGCTCAATGGTACGAACTATGCTTCATGGAAAAGTCACTTAGATCTGACTTTGGGAATGTATGACCTTGACTACGCTATTCGTCATGATGAACCCGCTGCCCTTACTGCTGAATCCACTGCTGATCAGAAGGCGAACTTTGAAAAGTGGGAGAAGTCGAATCGCCTGTCGCTAATGTTAGTCAAGAATTCCATTGATCTGACTATTAGAGGAGCCATCCCTGACTCTGAAAAAGTCAAGGATTACCTCAAATCTGTTGAGGACCACTTCAAGGGATCGTCTAAAGCGCATGCAAGTAGCTTGATGTTGCAGATGCTTACATTGAAGTATGAAGGAACTAGCGGTGTCCGTGAGCATATTATGAAGATGACGGACATGGCCAATAAGCTTAAGACTCTAGAGATGGAAGTCTCCGATAACTTTCTGGTGCACTTCATCATGACCTCCCTGCCTGCTCGTTTTGACACCTTCAAGGTTAACTATAATGCTTTGAAGGATAAATGGTCAATGAGTGAACTTATTGGGCACTGTGTTAATGAGGAGGAGCGTCTTAAGCTGGCTCAACCTGAAGCTGTTCACCTAACCACCACCGCTAACTCCAAGAAGAGGAAGGGAAACAACGGTAAACAAACTGCGAACAAAGTCCAAAAGACTAATCATGGTGCAGTTGCCTCTGGCTCTAATTCCTCGACTGGCAAACTTAAATGCAACTTCTGTCGTGACAAAGGACCGTCAGAAGGATTGCCCTAAGTTCAAGGAGTGGCTAGCTAAGAAAGGTAACGTACTTTATGTAATATTTGATTCCTTTACTACTGATGTACCTGTTAATACATGGTGGGGTGACTCTGGTTCTATGGTTCATGTGACCAACTCATTACAGGGGTTCCTTACAATCCAGAAGCTACCAAAGGGCCAAAGAAAACTTAGAGTTGGAAGCGGTGATCTCTTAGATGTCGAAGCCATTGGAACTTATGTTTTACATATGAGCACCGGAAAAGGCATTAGACTAATAGATACCTTATTTGTACCGAGAATTACTCGGAACCTTGTATCTATTTCTAAACTAGACCTTGAAGGTTATGTAACGATTCATGGTTTCGGCAAGATTGCCATAACTCGTAATAATGAATTGCTTGGTCGTGGTTTTTTAGATGGATTGCTGTATAAGTTAGAACTAGATCATAATTTCTCACATTCTTTGTTATCTCTTAATGTTGATGATATAACTAAAACAAAGACAAAATCACCTAAACGAGAGAATTCCTCCATGTTGTGGCATAAACGTCTTGGCCACATCTCACGAGATCGCATGACACGACTCGTAAAGGATGGAATCTTACCCTCTCTTGATTTTAGTGATTTTGAAACATGTATACAGTGCCTCAAAGGGAAGATGGCTAAAGGGAATAAGAAAGGAGCCACAAGAAGTTCCAACTTGTTGGAAATAATTCATACTGACATAAGTGGCCCCTATCCCGCATCCATCACGGGACATACATCATTTATTACATTCATTGACGATTATTCTCGTTACATGCACCTGTATTTGATCAAAGAAAAATCTGAATCCTTACAAACTTTTGCTGATTTTAAAACTTTGGTTGAAAACCAACTTAATCGTAAAATAAAAGTTGTGAGATCAGATAGAGGAGGTGAGTATTATGGTAGACATACTGACATTGGTCAAGCTCCTGGTCCTTTCCATAATTTTTGTAAGGAACATGGCATTATTAACCAATACACCATGCCTGGTTCTCCTCAACAAAATGGTGTTGCTGAAAGGAGAAACCGAACCTTAATGGACATGGTGAGAAGTATGCTTGCCAACACTAACCTACCTACCTTTCTTTGGACTGAGGCCTTAAAACAGCCGTTCATATACTCAATAGGGTTCCATCAAAATCTGTCCCTA
The DNA here is from genome assembly GCA_034093135.1 of Erigeron breviscapus. Lineage (NCBI taxonomy): Eukaryota > Viridiplantae > Streptophyta > Magnoliopsida > Asterales > Asteraceae > Erigeron > Erigeron breviscapus. Next base: position 4,868,241 of record CM067169.1, on the reverse strand, counting down.
AAACTCCTCATGAGATCTGGACAGGTAAGAAACCGAGTCTAAAATATATGAAAGTATGGGGCTGCCCTGCCGAAGCAAAAGTCTATAACCCTAACTTAAAGAAACTGGATCCTAAAACGATTTCATGTTCCTTTATCGGTTATCCTGATAACTCAAAAGGTTATCGGTTTTACTGTCCTTCCCATACTACTACCATCGTTGACACGCAGCATGCGACGTTTCTCGAGAACTCAGAGATCAGTGGGAGCACAACAAATCCTAATTTCGATTTGCATGAAGCACAAGAAGCAGGGGGGAACCACTCGTCGATCACTATTCCTCCGATAATTCCTCTTGTACACGATGCTGCTCCTGATGTCACTGATCCAAATCCTCCTAATCAAAACCATGAAGAACCTCAAAACCAAGAAGCACCTCATGTTGCCGAGCCTCACGTTGCTCAACCCCAAAATCAACTCAGGAGATCATCAAGGGAACGCAGGGCCACTAATTTTGATGATTTCATAACTTATCTGACTGAAGTTGAGGACATTGGAAAGCTTGTTGATCCCACCTCTTATCGAGAAGCCATTAATAGTGATCAGGCCACTCAATGGAATGAGGTTATGATTGAGGAGCTAAATTCCATGCAGCATAATGACGTTTGGGAATTGGTTGAACTTCCTGAAGGATCCACAACTGTCGGTTGTAAATGGGTCTTCAAAACCAAATTAGACCCAAAAGGAAACGTCGAACGCTATAAGGCCAGATTGGTTGCGAAGGGCTATACTCAAAAGGCTGGAATTGATTATCAAGAGACCTTTTCTCCTGTCTCTCGTAAAGATTCCCTAAGGATTGTTATGGCACTTGTAGCTCACTTTGATCTTGAGTTACATCAGATGGATGTCAAAACTGCTTTCTTAAATGGAGACTTGCAAGAAGACGTATACATGCGGCAACCTGAAGGATTCATTCCTAAAGGTAAAGAGCACATGGCCTGCAAGTTGAAGAAGTCCATATATGGGTTGAAGCAAGCCTCACGGCAATGGTACCTTAAGTTTGATGAAGTCATGAAAGAATAAGACTTCTTAAAGAATCAAGTGGATCAATGCACCTATCTCAAGATCAGTGGGAGTAACTTTATAATCCTTGTTTTGTATGTGGATGACATTCTGCTTGCAAGTAACAACTTGGATATGCTGCATGAGTCGAAGCGGATGTTTTCGCAGAATTTTGACATGAAAGATCTCGGTGATGCCTCTTATGTCATAGGTATCGAAATACACCGGGATAGGCGTAATGGTGTTCTGGGTCTTTCTCAAAGGGCCTACATTGACCGCATCTTAGAACGCTATAAAATGCAATCATGCGCACCCACTGTAGCTCCAGTAGTTAAAGGAGACGTGTTTGGTACTTTCCAAAGTCCAAGCACTGAAGTTGAGGACATTGGAAAGCTTGTTGATCCCACCTCTTATCGAGAAGCCATTAATAGTGATCAGGCCACTCAATGGAATGAGGTTATGATTGAGGAGCTAAATTCCATGCAGCATAATGACGTTTGGGAATTGGTTGAACTTCCTGAAGGATCCACAACTGTCGGTTGTAAATGGGTCTTCAAAACCAAATTAGACCCAAAAGGAAACGTCGAACGCTATAAGGCCAGATTGGTTGCGAAGGGCTATACTCAAAAGGCTGGAATTGATTATCAAGAGACCTTTTCTCCTGTCTCTCGTAAAGATTCCCTAAGGATTGTTATGGCACTTGTAGCTCACTTTGATCTTGAGTTACATCAGATGGATGTCAAAACTGCTTTCTTAAATGGAGACTTGCAAGAAGACGTATACATGCGGCAACCTGAAGGATTCATTCCTAAAGGTAAAGAGCACATGGCCTGCAAGTTGAAGAAGTCCATATATGGGTTGAAGCAAGCCTCACGGCAATGGTACCTTAAGTTTGATGAAGTCATGAAAGAATAAGACTTCTTAAAGAATCAAGTGGATCAATGCACCTATCTCAAGATCAGTGGGAGTAACTTTATAATCCTTGTTTTGTATGTGGATGACATTCTGCTTGCAAGTAACAACTTGGATATGCTGCATGAGTCGAAGCGGATGTTTTCGCAGAATTTTGACATGAAAGATCTCGGTGATGCCTCTTATGTCATAGGTATCGAAATACACCGGGATAGGCGTAATGGTGTTCTGGGTCTTTCTCAAAGGGCCTACATTGACCGCATCTTAGAACGCTATAAAATGCAATCATGCGCACCCACTGTAGCTCCAGTAGTTAAAGGAGACGTGTTTGGTACTTTCCAAAGTCCAAGCACTGAAGTTGAGAAGGAGCAAATGAGGATGATACCTTACTCGTCTGTAGTTGGGAGCATTATGTACGCTCAGGTCTGTACTCGACCAGATATCGCTTATATCGCCGGTATGCTTGGGCGTTACTTATCTAACCCAGGATTAGCACACTGGAAAGCGGCTAAAAAGGTTCTACGATATCTGCAAGGGACCAAAGACTACAAACTAACGTATAGAAGAAGTGACAATCTAGAAGTAGTAGGTTACTCTGATTCCGTCTTTGCTAAAAGCAAGGAAGATAAGAAATCTACTTCTGGGTATATTTTTATGTTAGCTGGCGGACCTATCTCTTGGCGGAGTCATAAGCAGAAACTTACTGCAACGTCCACCATGATGGCTGAATATATTGCTGTTTACAATGTCACTTGTCATGGGATGTTGATAAGGAACCTGGTCGGTGGACTCAAAATCGTCAACTCTATTTCTAGACCATTGAAGCTTTACTGTGATAACTCAGCTGCCGTAACTTTCTCGAACAGTAACAGTTCGACTGGCGCTGGTCTGTATCTCGATACAAAGTATCTGTTTGTACGCGAACGAGTTGAGGAAAATGTTCTTTGTATTGAGTACATAAGTACAAATGATATGCTAGCGGATCCAATGACCAAAGGTCTTCCTCCTAATGTCTTCGTAGGACACGTGTCGAAGATGGGGCTTACTAAGGACTTAATTTAATAGCATATTGTACTTTTACTGGTCATTATTATTATTATGTTAATGAAAATTTTCCTCCTTATTCAGATTTTGTTTGTCTATTAGTTACACTTTGAGCTCATAATAGTGTAAAGACGTTATATAACAAAATTTGTCTCAGTCAATTGATCATTGCTTATTAGTTTTAAATTTGAGTCATAGTTTGACTAGTGGGGGTCCTGAGTTGATGTTCTTCTCTACGACTGTACTTATTGGCTATGATTTCGGTTTAAAACAAAATGAGTATTATCCCGGCCGGACTTATTAAATGCTCATAGATAAATGATCGCTTGGTCAAGTGGGAGAATGTTGGAACCACGTTAGTGTGACCGTCACTGATCGTCTATCCTTCCTGATATGATAATTGACGATAACTGAAATCCCTATGTCTAGTAAATATTCGATGGACGTATTTACTCTTAAAGACGTATTATAGGGTTTCCCATTAGGTGATTGGACTTAAGAGGACTAATGAGGCACGAATTAAACACCAGAGGGACTAAATGTGAAAATACTCTCCTTATATAAATAGAGAGTAATTAACCTAATTTTAGGTTAATCAACACATAATCACTGCCTCCCACATATCTAATTCGTTCCTCCTTCCTCTGTTGAATTCATCAAAACCGAATTCATCATTCCATCCTAATTCAATCATCTTATTTTGGGAACCCGAATCAATGGCATCAATGTTTAATGCCCTCACAGGTTCCTCAGGATCAACCGGTACGTTATTATATGGATCGAATCATGTTTTATTCCAACAATGTAACATAATAGCCAAAATCTGTTCGGTATTTCTAACAAATTTAAGTTATGTAACATAATAGCCAAAATCTGCTCGGTTTCGAAATGCTCCTTATATTTGAAGCGCAACAAAGATAACATGGTGACGTGTGAGCCTCCTCAAAAGCAAAGGGATTAACCAGTGGCGGATCGTGGTGGTGGCGGTATGTTGTTGAGAGTGTCCCAAACTACACACAGGACAGATCTTGTATCCTAGCTAGCTTGAAGGAAGGAAATTTATTTCTTGAAATTGCCGTGAGGGCCGATGCATAACCTTTGATTAAATAACAAGCTTGTAAACATATAATGCATTGTAAAGGTAATTTAATATTATCCACTAATTAACTCGAATACAATCTAGTGTAAGCAAATTAATTCATTATATTATTATATCTCTTGTCAAAATATAATGTTTTCTTTTCATAATGCTTTAAAAAAAAAAAAAAAGGTAATTGGATGGAAACCTCTTGATCCCATGTACCATTTGGTACCACTAATCCTCCAGCCAGGCTAGTGTCCAGGTGATTCTCAACCACTTAATAATCCCCTGATTATCTCAAGTTTGCCTTTGGCAAGACTCGAACCCAAGACCCCCCGTGGAAAGTGGCGGCTGGTGGCCACTGGGCTATTACCCTGTGTGTTTAAATAGAGACACCCTCGGGTATGCAGTGTCGAACACTATACGTTACGTTTTACACCAAAAAAAAACCTAGATGCATCATCTAGACAAAGAGCTAGCGTCTGATAAGAGGCCCACCAATTTTACACAACGTCTATATAAATATGCAGCCTCTAAATGGTGTCTAAATAGAATAAGCAAGGAGGGGCTGACACCCGTCATTCCTCTGACTTGTAATAAATGCTCTACATACATAGCATATACGAGTAGACGCTGAATATAGAAACAGGCCCAAGTTTTTAACTAACAAAATGGGCTCCCGTTGTTGTATTTAAAAGAAAAACCATAAATATGAATGATTTGTAATTTTATATAAAATGAATGTGGGTGACGCATAACCCGGCTTTTTTGTGTCGGTTTATTGGTTAAGTGGAGTAGATAGAGCTTGATAGGCGTGTATAAGGGATGTTTAAAAATATATTTGATTAAACAAGATTAAATATGTTAAATAAATTCCATATGACTCTTTTAAAGTACTTTACATATAGTAATAAACAACATGAAATAGTTCGGTCATTTTATGGTTTCACACTCAGAAGCGGATCCAGGACTTTGGTGTATAGAGGCACGGGGAGAAAAGGTTGTAACATGAGCGAGACGCGTAGGGTCACCTTATTGTTCTAACTTTGTTCTTATTATGAAAATAGTTTGGTTCTATGAGTCCCAAATAAGATGGTTTACCCGACTGGCAAGCAATTCTATTCTGGAAAGAGACCAGTTCAGAATGCGATCCAGATATGGATATAAACAATAAAGTAAAGTACTGAAAGTAAATTGCAAGAAACAAAAGTGCTGAAACTATATAAATAATATATATAATCAAGTATGTAGCATTGAGACACGATGTACTTTTCAATGTATTTGATTTATTGATATAAACAAATACAAAGGTTGTTGCGGAACAAAGATAAACACAAAAGTGTAAATATCTAAACAACCTAGAAATACAAGTGATCTAATAACTTGGAAATACTCGTAAGAATTACTTAGAGTATATCTCACAAGTTGCAATGCCAAAGTTTCAAGCATTTTGCAAGTTGTGAGAAGCCTTATATTTATAGGCAAGGTTCATGCTGATGTGGACCAGGCCGTACAAATATGGTTGGGAGCATTTAAGGAATTAAAGTCAATTCCTTAACATGCGTACTTTTAAGGTTAAGTGTGAAAGTCATTTGATGTGACGTTTCACACTTTATTCCCAACCTTTTACTCAATTGTACCTTTTAATAGATAAAACTATTAACCGGGTAAAGATGTGTAAAGTAAAAAGGCTTCCTCGTAATCAGTGTAAAGTGTGTAAGCATAGTTGTCGACTCCTAAATCTCGACTCGACTCGAAATCTGATTTTCCGACTCGTGACTCGAATCGTAAGAGTCAGGATATTTGAAAATATAGTATTTTTATAATTATGTGCAAGTATTTATTGTAGACATATTGTAATGTATTAATGTATTAAGCTAAAAATAGAAGATATTATTAAAATCAAATCAAATTTAAAAGCATATAAAAGAGTTGTGTTTAAAAAAAATTAAAAACATAAAAAATTATTTTGTGACTCGTGACTCGGAACATGACTCGGACCGACTCGCACCACAAAACACGAGTCATATTACGAATCTGGAGTAAATCGAGTCATCCATCGAGTCGCCTCGTTTTCTTTGTTTTGACTCGACTCGTACGAGTCGACTCGTGACTCGTACGAGTTTGACAACTATGGTTGTAAGTACTTTACACTGAGATGCTTCAGTCTTCGATCAGATAGAATCAACTTCTGAGCTCCGCGTCTGAGCTGATTCTCTTTCTTCAGTCTTTGACTTCATCTGAATGGTATTCTGATAGATTGATCTGAACTGAAGTGAAGCTTCAGTGAAATAATTCTGAAGAGGTTCAGAATTCTGTACAAGTATTTTCACTGATCTTCAACTATTTCTGAACAAATTATACTTGGTCGATTTTCGACCCAACAGGTTCTTAATTCAATAATAGTATAATACCCGTAAATCGACGGTTTTGACATCAAGTAAAAAAAGACTTTCACAATTCATTACCTTTCATGTCACAATCTTACCAAAATTCAAAGAAGGCTTTACTAAAAAATTTAACTTTCAAAACTTTTATTATTAAATATATGTTTGATCAATTGATCATATTACATATTCTTGATTAATCAATATAAATCTTAAACACGTCAATAAATTAATAAATCAGTTGTTTTTGAAAAAAAACAAATAAATCAATAGATGACGGGTAAAAAGAATAGTTTGAAGTTAATTATAATTGTATAAATTTCATTCTAATTCTTAATCCATTTACCTCCATTTTATCATAGATGTTTAAAGTTGTTCTCAGAATTTAGATTGTATAAAGATTCGATTAAGTTTTATAGTTCTAATGCTTCAAAATAGTTTTTCTTGTAAAAAAATTAACCAAAATCCGGTTTGATTAGTTAGCTTCAATCTATACTTAAACAATAAGATAGCTAACCAAGCATATAAAGCAAGTCAAGACATATCATCTAGACCTATATATTGTGTTTAATTACTTCATCCCGTTCCAGATTTTCAAGTGCCAAAACGCAGAAGTTGGCAAACAAATATTCTGCGTCTAGAGTTATATGCTGCCTCTGGTTCATCATCTTCTTTCCAAAACGGACCATAAACTCATACAAGTATGCAACATACACAACATCCATGCCAAATCATCAACGTAAACATCCAACATCCACATTACATATATATTACATATAAAACGTGACGATAACGAGTAACGAAAGATTAGTCTGATCACCTTTTACTCAACCACTATAGCATCTTCAGGAGTTAATCCTGGTCCAGGAAGTGTTTTGGAAAGTCTTTGCCTTAAAATTCTTTCACTTGGAGGCCTTAAAGTCTTTGCCTTAAAGTTGGTTTTTCGCGATGAAGGCCTTCTCTTTGCCATCCTCTTGACTCTTCCCTTCTTGGTTCCTTCATTCACAGATTTGTTTTTAGTTGCATTGGATAGACGGCTTTCGACATCGTTACATTACACAGACATTTTGGCTTAGTTTTAGGTTACACTCACATATTCGTTTTTTTTGTAGAATTTTTGTTACCTAGTTTATAAAAATATTGTAACTTACGTTTTTTAATACTAACATCAAACACATTGTATCACGCATGAACAACACAACATACGTCAAATAGCTAGTAACATAACATAGAACACACGATATTATACAAGTAGCAACATGACATAGGTCACGCATACATGCCAACACAAAAGCCATAGTTTCAAAAGAAAGAGATAGTCATAAAGCTGTCTAAGACATGAACCAAGCAAACATAACAACTAACCATTATGCATAGAAACATCACTGGAAGCATCGAGATTGGAATTACAAGAACTAGAGAGATGAACAACGGGATCAGCAGATGTGGATGCATGGCCAGCAGAATCAGCAGGAATGGAAGAACCAGCATTTGGGGCAGCGGGAGTGGACGAGGCATCAACGGTGGCAACTGGAGTAGACGAGGCATCAACGGGGGCATCAACAGGGGCAAAGGGAGTGGACGAGGCATCAACGGTGGCAACTGGAGTAGACGAGGCATCAACGGGGGCATCAACAGGGGCAAAGGGAGTGGACGAGGGATCAACAGGAGCAACTGGCGGAAACATCAACTGGGGCAGTGGGGGTGGTCCTCACAACATCGGGGGTAACAGTACTAGAAGGACCAGCATCGGGTGCACCAAAAAAAGGCGCACTAGACGGACCAGCATCGGGTGCACCGAAAAAAGGCGCACTAGATGGACCAGCATCGGGTGGAGCGAAAAAAGACGCATCAACACCGGAAGGTGGCACAAACGGTACCCCTATTCGAGTCATCATCATTGTATATTGATACGTCCCACAGTGTATCAATATACCAAGGTATATTGAACTCAGAACAGTTGTAGAGGGGGTGAATACAACTTTTCACAATCTTTACAAACTTTTAAGCATAAACGTTTTAAGATTCAGACAAGGATATTAAGCAAGTAAGTAAAGTGCAGGAATCATTAAAACAGTAAAGCAGTAAAACATTCTTGAACACAGATTGTTATTTTTCAAATGTAATCCTTTATTAAGAAATAATCTATACAAAGAATTACAGGGTTGTTGCGGAATAAAGATAGCCTATAGATATCTAAACAACCCTATGAAATGACAAACAACAATCAATCAGTTTCAGCTCAAGAGAATCAGCCCAAGCTGATCTCGTACAGGCTAAGCTGTGAGTAAGAGCAGGGAAACTTATGTGAAGAATGATTCTCAGGAAAATGCCACACATATGCAATCCATGAATGATGCTTTTATAGGCACAAGCGCTCATTCATTAGGTGTCCGTTGCAGCTACGTGTTCTTCAATCAGTGGTAGACAAAGGAATAATCAATCGTGCCTCTTCATCGTACTTGTGGTCCCCCACGTACTGACGCACATTCTTTCATCCACCAATAGGAGTATGGACACGCATATGTAAACAACCACCAACCTGGATACTGGGAATCTTCCTAGTCATGTCATTTGTCCTTATCTTCAATCCAGGTTGTTGTCTTCACTTGATTGTCAGACACAGATTGGGCCGTTTGTCAAGGCACCAATCTGCCTAAGTGTTTCCATGCTGACTGCTAATCCCAAGCTGTCTTCCACTAACATCTTGGTCTTCTATCTTCAATCCTCCTCTTTGACTTGGACTGAATGCTAATACAATTTGATGCATCTTGAATAACACTTGCTTCCATAAGATATTACAATTAAGAATATGAAGCGTGATCTGGGTCAGAGACAGATCGTAAGCTGTATCAGCTTAGTCTGACCCAGATCAGAGTACAAGAACCAAAAGATTACTAAGTGTTTATAGGTCAGATTTGTCATCATTAAATTTACAATCAACAATGGGACTCAACAATCTCCCCCTATTTGATGATGACAAAACCCAACTACACTTCTAACTATCAGCTTACAAAGAATCAAATGAAAATATGACTAACAGTTTGTGACCCTTTGAATCTTTTGGGTTCTTTTCAATCTGATATGAAATTATAACAAGACAACTGAGTTTGAACAACTACTTGTATATTTGAGAAATACAAAGTGTTACAATTAGATTTTATTCCCCAATAAACTCTACAGCTTCTTTTTTAACTTCAAAAGATGGAGCAACTGTCACATCTACTCGTCTATCTAACCCTTCATTTATAAGGAACTGCTCATACCCATTACCTTGTTCACTGAATGTAACACAAAATCTGTACAAGGTAAAAAGGTGCATAGTTGGTACCTCTTTCAGCTCAGCAGTCCTTTGGAATACAAGTTGCCCTCTTGCATCCACAAAATACATACCATGTTCAGGTTCAGTGATGTGCATTCCACTTCTTGCATTTTCCACACCAGCAGGAAGAGACAGATTAAGATGACTTAGAAGTCTGTCTAGAGCATCAGCAGATAATAGCCCAAGAAACTCTGAAGGATTCAAATTTCTGAGGAAGTCTGTGTGATCACCTCCAGGAGCTTCGAGCCTAACATTTCTTCTCCTCTTCTTCTTGAGTGGCTCTTCTGACTCATCTTCATCATCCATATCAAATGCTTTTGGTCTTGGAAGGCCAGTGATATTAATCTTGTATTTCACAACTGCAGCCAACTTTTTCTCAATGGCTTCCAAGACAGTCTCTTTGTGGATTCCAGGCATACCAGTGATAAGGTCATGCAACTCAACCCATTCTGTATAACCTAGATCAAGCAATTTGTCAAGATCATAGGTTTCCCAGTTGGTTTCAAAACCTTTCCTTGTAAACCTTATGCTGGGAATGCTTTTTCCTTTTCGCCTTTTCAAAAGAACCTGGTGGATTGGTTCTGGATGCCTTCTATAATGAATATTTTCAGTCACTTGTCTTTTCTCCAAGGCATCAAACCAAATATGGGCTTTCACACTCTGCCCCACATCTTTAACCTTCTGAGATGGTTTTGAATGAACCACCATTTTCCTCTTTTCTTTACCTTTGCTCACAACTTTCTTTTTAGAACCAATAGCTGCAAGATTTTCTTCATCTTCATTGTTTAATTGTTCTTGAACAGCCTTGGCAATTTCAGAATCAGACTTTGTTGCAGCAATTCTCTCTCTTTCTAGTCTGTCCTCCTTTATCATTTTGTATGCCACCTCAACTGTTACACCAAGCTGTGAAGCAGTTTCAGTTGCTATCTCCCAATCCTTCTCTTTCTCAGTTAAGACCTTCACACCACTTGACCCAGCTTCAGTTGTTCTCTTTTTGATCATGAACTGGGACAGAGTGGCTGTGTCTTCACTAGAAGATTCATCAATTTGTACATTGGGAGCTGGGTCAGCTTGAGTTGGCACAGATTGTACAGGGTCAGCTTGGGAGAACTTTCTTTTCTTTTTCAACTACAACAACCTTCCTTATATCTTTTTCAACACCAACATCCTTCCTTATATCTTTTTCAACACAACTTCCTTCCTTATTCTTTTTCAACTACCTTTTCTTTTTCAACTACAACAGCCTTCCTTATATCTTTTTCAACTACCTTTTCTTTTTCAACTACCAACAGCCTTCCTTATATCTTTTTCAACACCAACTTCCTTCCTTATATCTCCCATATCACCAACAGTCTCCCCCTTGGTAGTATCACTCTCCTTCTCAGTCTCTTCATTCAATTTTCCAACAGCACCAGACTCAGATTCTGGTCTTTTTATCTCTTCCACATTCTCCTTCTCACTTTCCACACTAGAACCATATACAACCACTCTTCTATCTTTTTGAGCCTCCTCAGCTCTAGCCTTATCCTGTCTCACTTTCAACCTTCTAAGATAATCTTCAATATCTCTATCAACTTGAGCTTTTTGTCTTTCAATTTCAGCTTCACTCATAGCACTTCTCTTCTTAGTGTTCTTCTCCCCCTTTTTGTCATCATCAGCAGGGAAAGAACTCACTGGAGTTACAAGAAAGCCTTGGAGTGCACTATTGATCAAGTCAATTTTGATATTGGTGAGACCACAGGATCTTCTAAGCTCAACATAGTCTTCATGGAGGAGCTCTATCTTGGATTTAACACCCTTAGACACTTCAATCAACTCTTTCTTGAAATCTGCTTGTGACTTATTTGCAGATTGAAGTTCTATGGTGACATCCCTTGTGAATTTGGTTGCAGCATTTTCAATCTGACCCAGAGTGCTCTTGTTTCTTTCATTTTGTTCATCGACTGCCTTTGTAAGCTTATCAAGAGACTCTGTCAGCTTGCTCTGGTTCTGCTGCATCACATCAACTGCTTTCTTAACATGATCTTCCAATGCAGTCTGATCAAGACACAACCTGTCCACCTTCTTATCCGTCAACTCCTGATCCTTTTGGATCTTTTCCAAGCATCCGGTCAGCTTTGAGCTCTCAACCTTAGAGGTTAAAATGAACTCAGTGAGCTGACCCACCACATCTGAGAATGAGATAGTGGCAGCTTGGGAAGGACTTGCAGTTGGCTTAAAAGCCACTGACTCTGGAAAGAGCAGCCTGCAATCCTTAGTTTCAGGGTCATTGGGAATATTTAGAAGGGGGTGGAGGTTCAAGGAGTTTTGGAACATTTGCTCATGAGAGTGAGTCTCATGAGTGGATCTGTCAGAATTGATGATGAGTTGGTCAGCCTGAGAAAGATTGACGTTTAATTCAGGCTGAGGGCCAGTGGGAATATGTTGATCTTGATTTTGATCAACTCCTCCACTGGCATCTTCCATCAGAGCATCCCTTGAGGATGGATGCGCAAACTCATCATCGAATGAAGAATCACTTCCGGAGATAGTGATCAAATTCTCATTGACATCGAGAGGACCATCAATGGTTCCCTTTGCTGCACAAGGGGCTGACATGACTGCCTTAAAGACAGCCAAGTAACCTGCAGAATCCCTCTGTCCAAGGACAGATGCAGACACAGACTCTGCAGGTGTAATGTTTTGTGTAGATGATTGCCCTTCAACCAAGGTGTGTTGTTGCACCAAAGTATCCTCAGGGAGAATTGAGGCCTGTACCCCTCCTTGTGACATAGAAGGGGCATTGACAGCCTGTGCAGACTCAGAGTGTAAGAAGGAAGGAGTCTGATCAGCTTGGGGAGAAGAAGCAGTGTCACCAATGCGTTCGATACTTCTCTCCTTGGGCTGACCATCCTCAGGAATGATGTGCATTGACTCTGACTCATTTTGGATCTGGGCTAGATCCACTGTTACCCATTTAGTGATACCATCAACTCTTTTGGGAGAGTGCAGATGGGCGTGGTGTATTCGGCTTGTCAGCTTGGGTGGCAGGGACAGCTTTGGAACGTTCCTTAGCTTTCCCAGCACCTTGGGGGATCTCAAGAGATGATGTTGCATTATCAACCCCAGAAGCTGACACAGATTTCTTTGAGGATCTTTTCTTTTTGGCCTTGAGAGGTACTAAGTCCTCAACAAGGGGTCTTTTAGAGTCGGATTTTGAGCGATATGACGAAGGTGTGGCTAGGGAGGCTGATGTTTTGGCCAACCCTTCACCCTCTTTTGTAGGAGAAGAATGAATAGATTCAGAAGAGTTTGAGGGTTCAGAAGCATGTGTACCTGGGTCCCCCTGATTAGCAGATTGAGTGTCAGACCCAGATCGCGTCGAAGAAGGGACAGCTTCCCTTAATGCTTCTTGTTCCTCCTCTCTTTTCCTGCAAAAATCAAGGTAAATCTGCATTGCTCGGGTCAGACCCTTCACAGATACCTTTGGACTATTGAAGATGTTGTTATTGATAGGCTTACATTCCACAGTCTGACCAGTTTCCAGACTGAAATCATTGTCAAGAATAGCCTCAATGATAAGAGAAAGAATCCTACCATAAGGTATGGTAAGACTCTTCTTGTTAACACGATCAACAAGGTCCTTAAAAATTAAAGCAGCGAAGTCTATTCTGGTCATGGTGACCATTGCATGAAAAATTTGCAATTCTAGGACATTAGGCTGATCAAAGCTGCCTGCCTTTACTTGTAAGGTTTTTGAAATTGTGCTCAGTAAATAGTTCCAAATGCCAGTTAAATGTTTCATTTTGACAACTGAAGCCAGTGGACCAGTATATCCAACTTTTTGTAAAACATTCTTGGCTTCAGTGTGAGACACAACACCATCGAATTCATCACCAGGCATATATGACAGCTCAAATGCAGACTTAAGCCTCTCATAAGAAATATATACCTTCTTCTTACCGTTGAGGATTGAGCCATAGATTGCAGCATCTCCTTTCTTATTCGGCTTTACAACACAACTCGCCCAAAATTCACATAAAAGATCTTGAAATACCCAGTCTGGCTTCTCAAGCATCACTTTCCCAAATGGATGATACCACAAGAAAGCAACTATCTCATCGTATCCTTTTGCCCATGAGGGAGGATGAATATTAGCATACACCAGACTACCAATCTTGATTTTACCAGTATCAAGATCGGCTGGAACCACTACTACCTTATCTCCAACCACATAAGGAGACAGTTTATTAGCGCTTATTGGAGCAGGAAAATGACTTTCAGATTCAGAAGAAGATTGCGAATCATTAGAGTGAATAGAAATAGATGATGATGCCATTTTAAAAACAGATTTTAGAAGAAATTAAATTTTAATAAAACAGTAATCAGATTAGAGAGAAATTGATTTTAAGAAAATATGAAAAAGTGATTTGGGATTTAGATTTAAACAGATTATATACACCCCAAAATATCTTATTTGAAAAAAAATGGAGAGAGAAAGATTTTGATTGGATGATTAACAAGTAGTGGTGGTACTTTTTCAGTAACCGGTATGGACCACTACACGTGTCACGCCCCAATAGGATCATCAAGTAAACTAAATAAAATAATGAAAGTAATAAAACGCACTGAGATATTTAACAACAAAAATAACCACGAAGCTGGGTCAGACTCAGCTTACCCTCTTTCACTAGTAAAGCACCAAGTGTGAAAGGGTAGTCTGGGTCTGACACAGCTTACCCTCAGCATTAAAAAAAATCTAAGGGGTCAGATTTGCAATTACTTAGCTCACTACATTTTACAAATTAAGCATACCTAGCTTACTTATGAGGTAATTGAACCTTGATTCATCCAATGGCTTTGTGAACAAGTGAGCAAGCTGATTGTCTGTTGGAATGAAGTGGAGTTCAACATCTTCTTTCATTACATGATCCCTAATGAAATGATATCTTATATCAATGTGCTTGGTCCTTGAATGAAGTACAGGATTATTTGAGATTGCTATGGCACTGGTACTGTCACAAAAGATTGGAGTCTTTGTTGCAGTGACACCATAGTCTTGAAGCTGATATTGCATCCAAAGAATTTGTGAGCAACAACTTCCTGCAGCAACATATTCAGCTTCTGCAGTGGAGATAGAAACTGAATGCTGCTTCTTGCTGGACCAGCTTACAAGTCTATTGCCAAGCAATTGACAAGCTCCTGAAGTACTTTTTCTGTCAATCTTACAGCCTGCAAAGTCAGAATCTAAATAGCCAATTAGATAAAATCCTGAGTCTTTGGGATACCAAAGACCCAGATTGGGACTACCTTTAAGGTATCTAAAGATTCTCTTTACAGCCTTAAGATGAGATTCCTTAGGACTAGCTTGATATCTTGCACAAAGACATGTAGCAAACATAATATCTGGTCTACTAGTAGTCAAGTAAAGTAATGATCCTATCATACCCCTATAAGCTGTGATGTCAACAGATTTCCCATTTTTATCTTCATCCAGCTTATCACCAGTTCCCATAGGAGTTTTCATAGGTGAGCAATCAGTAAAACCAAATTTGTTTAAGAGATCTTTAACATACTTTCCTTGGTTTATGAAAATTCCATTTTTAGTCTGTTTAACTTGTAAACCCAGAAAATAGTTTAGTTCTCCCATCATGCTCATTTCATACTTCTTAGACATTAATTCAGAAAACTTTTTGCAAAGTCTTTCACTGCTAGACCCAAATATTATATCATCTACATATATTTGTACAAGCAAAATATCACCATTATACTTTCTCACAAACAAAGTCTTGTCAACATTACCTCTTTTAAATTTATTAGCCAATAGAAATTTAGACAAAGTATCATACCATGCCCTTGGAGATTGCTTCAACCCATAGAGAGCCTTGTCAAGCTTGAACACATGGTCAGGAAACTTTGAATTTTCAAAACCTGGAGGCTGTTCAACATAGACTTCTTCTTCCAACTTTCCATTAAGAAAAGCACTCTTCACATCCATTTGATAGACCTTGAAACCCTTGTGAGCAGAGAAGGCCAAGAACATTCTGATTGCCTCTAATCTTGCCACTGGTGCAAAGGTCTCATCATAATCAATTCCATCCTCTTGTCTGTAACCAAGAGCTACCAATCTTGCTTTGTTTCTGGTCACAACTCCTCTTTCATCCATTTTGTTTCTGTAGACCCACTTGGTTCCAATCACAGTTTTGTGATGAGGTCTTGGAACAAGTTCCCAAACCTTATTTCTTTCAAACTGTGTAAGCTCATCTTGCATTGCATTGACCCAAGAGGGATCTTCCAGAGCTTCATCAACCTCAGTTGGTTCCATCTTACTCACAAAATTGACAAACATGCAGAAGTTGCCTGTTGCCTTTCTTCTTGTTTTCACACCAGAAAGTGGATCACCAATGATTTGGTCAATTGGATGACTCTTAGTCCATGTCACAACACGATTTTTACACCGAATTCACGTCAACAATGGCAGATTTGACTAGTGTGTGTTCTTGGTGTTTGTGTGTGTTTTTGAGAGAAAACTGTATAAACTATGAGATCTGAATTAATGTGTGTTGATATTACAAAGTTATGATCAGGCTTTCCAACCAGTTCGTATTCCTAAGATGTGAGGGGAGTATTTATATGCTAATACTACAACTATGCTAATTATTCCAATTAGCCCCTCAACCTTAGTGATCATAAATCTATGATCTAACTACAAGTAAGTCCACTAAACTAATATTACAATTTATCACTATTTTTGGATTTCTAACATTCTCCCCCTTAGTGATACATTGTAATGAATGAAGTACGTGTTATCTTGTCTTATTGGAATGAATTTGATGAGCCCGGTAGTGAAGACAATTGGTGTGTTGAAACAAGTTTTCAAAGCTTTCTCATTGTCTTTGGAGAACTTGATTCAGTCTTGGTCTTGGACTTCTTGAAGTTAAATCATATGATGATTCTCAATGTTCTTTTTGAACAGAGAATAATGAGAGTGTGTGTGTCTTGAATCTTCGAGAATTGTTGAATCATGAATCAGAGTTGTCTATTGAAATGCAGAAGGTATGAATCTTGACTTTGATTCTTCAATTTTTGATTTTTGAGTGGGTACTCTCCCCCTTGATATATGCATTGGAGTTTCTTAATAAAGTGTTGTTGTATGATTGAAGATCTTGAATGAAGTGTGTTTGATGAAGACTCTTTTAAAGCTTTACTTATTTGACTTGAATCTACTAACCAATCTTTCAACGTTTTGCAGTTTGATCTTGGTCATATCATCTTGAACACTTTTGGAGAGTAATCATTTGAATGAAGTTTGGATAAGTCTCTAAATGAAGAAATCATGCTCCCTCTCAATTCATGAGAGTAAACATTTTGGAGCATCTATGAACTTTTGTAAAATCTTGAGTGAAAATCCTTATCTTGATAAGCCTAACAGTCTAAAACAACCAAACATAACGAAACACAAACTTTTATCTTGATAAGCCTAACAGTCTAAAACAACCAAACATAACGAAACACGAACTTTTCTCCTTGCTTTCCTTGTCAATCAATCTTATTTCTTCCCCAATTACTCAATCAATCATAATATTTTCTCCCCCTCATAATGACAAACTTGGGAACCAATGTCATTATGTACACATTGATTGATTAAATGTCAAAAGAAATAACATGATCTAAAGTTAGAAATCTTGCACATGGAGAAATTCAACATCACAACATCAACCCAAACCATTTAGCTTAACCGAGAGAATCCTAGGAGTGACTAAAATGTAAGATTGAAGTTATTGATACAAATGTTATATCATGGTGTTTGTGTTTTCTGTGTTTGTGTGATGAGAAATGAAACCGGATAAGAATGATCCGTTACATATTCAAAAATCAAAAGGATTAATGAAATGACCGAAAGAAATGTATAACATTTTTCGGATTTCCTATGTATCATTGAGATATGCACAAAACAAGTCTCTAACATAGTTCGGTCTGCGGCTTTTCAACCACGAGATTGCTTCAAATAATGTAATTCAATTTGAAAGAAAGAAAAAAAATGTTTGAAACACATTTGAAGTTTTGAACGTTTTTGAAATCACAAACTCCTCCTTAATCTATGCAAGAATAGATCAAAATGTTTTCCATAGAAAAATGGAGCAAAAATTTGTTTTTGTGAAATCAAAACGAGTAAAATCTTTGTTGTGATATTTTCGGAAAAACTTGAGAGACTATTGTGAACAAGATTTTTCAATTGATAAACACAAAGTTTTGCTTTGACAACAATGTTCATAGTAAGACTACTAGGGAGTACACAAAGGCGTTCAATCCTTTGCATCTTACATCAACATTTTGGAGGCAATTAAAATATTTAAGCACAAGTTTAACTCAATCAACTGTTCATGATGAGACAACTAGGGAGTACACAAAGGCGTTCAATCCTTCGCTTCTCATATCAACAATTGAGAGTTTGAAAAACATCCAAAGTGTTTATTATTTGCAAACGAGTTTGAACACTTGGAAGTTTTGGTTTAATAAGCAAATTCCCCCTAAATATATGCATGAGATGAATAAATTGTTTTGCATATGAGGGTGAGTAAAAAGTTCACAAACATTAAAAATGAGACTACGAAGGCAGTACACAAAGGCGTTCGATACCTTGCATCTCATCCTAATATTTTGTGAAAAACTTGAAAAACTTGAAAATCAAGATAAATTACAAAAACAGTTTTAGAACGGGTTATACACTGATGTGTGCATAAGCCATTTAAATAACATATTGATGAACGAGTTGCATACATAGTATATGCAAGTCACTTTGAAATAAATATATCATTGAAAATCGGGTTATACACAGAGTATGTATAAGCCTCTTTGAAAAATAAAAATCTTTTTGTTTATTTTTGAAAATTTATATTTTTGTATTTGGTTTTCTCTTTTTCAAATTTTGTATTTGGTCTTCTGAAATGTATCAAGAATTCTTTCAACAGTAAAACGAATTAAGGTTCAAGATTTAACATACCAAGCTTGGAGATCAGAAATTTAAACCTCTTTTCATCCAATGGTTTTGTGAACAAATCTGCAAGTTGATAGTCAGTTCCCACAAAGTAGAGCTCGATGTCACCTTTCTCAATATGATCTTTGAGAAAATGATATCTAACATCAATATGCTTTGATCGAGAGTGGTTTACTGAGTTGACTGCAATAGCAATGGCACTCTGAGAATCACAATAGATAGGGATATGATCATATTTCAAACCATAATCAGTTAGTTGGGTTTTCATCCATAAAACTTGAGCACAACAGCTAGCTGCAGCCACATATTCAGCTTCAGCCGTTGATAGTGACACACAATTCTGTTTCTTGGAAGACCAACTCACAATTTTATCCCCTAAAAATTGTAAAGTACCGGAAGTGCTCTTGCGATCAAGTTTACAACCTGCATGATCTGCATCTGAATAAGCAGTTAGATTGAATCCAGTATCCCTTGGATACCAGAGACCTAAATTGGGTGTACCCTTCAGATAACGAAAGATTCGTTTCACAGCTTGATAATGTAAATCAGTTGGTGCAGCTTGATATCTAGCACACATACATGTTGCAAACATTATATCTGGGCGTGATGCTGTTAGATACAACAACGAACCAATCATACTTCGATATCTCTTTTGGTCAAATTGTTTCCCATTTTTATCAGCATTTATGTTTGTTCGAGCAGCCATTGGAGTAGAAATTGAAGAACATGAAGTCATATCAAACTTTTTCAATATGTCATTTATGTATTTACCTTGTGATATAAAAATACCAGTTGGTAATTGTTTGATTTGTAGACCCAAAAAGTAATTCATTTCCCCAATCATGCTCATTTCAAAATGATTAACCATGAGAGATGAAAAGTTTCGGCAAAAAGTTTGACTGGTCGACCCAAAGATAATGTCATCAACATATATTTGGACGAGTAGAACATGCTTTACCTTGTTTGCGAATAAACAAGGTAGGGTCAATTGTGCCTTTGGTAAAGCCACCTTTTAGTAAGAAAGTAGTTAAGGAATCATACCATGCGCGGGGTGCTTGCTTAAGACCGTAGAGAGCCTTGTCTAACCTGTAGACATGGTTTGGCCTTTAGGATCAACAAAACCTTCTGGTTGTTCAACGTAAACTTCTTCTTTGAGGTCACCATTCAAGAAAGCAGTCTTCACATCCATTTGAAACACAGTAAAGTTTCGGAATGCGGCATAAGCTAAGAATATCCGAATGGCCTCCATTCTTGCAACAGGAGCAAAAGTTTCGTCGAAGTCAACACCAGGTTGTTGGCAATAACCCTTTGCAACAAGTCGAGCTTTATTCCTTACTATCACTCCATTCTCATCCTTTTTGTTTTTGAATATCCACTTTGTTCCGATTGGATCATCTTTTCTCGGATTTGGAACTAATCTCCATACCTTCAGTCTTTCAAATTGTGCGAGTTCATCTTGCATTGCCTTAACCCATTCTGGATCACGAAGAGCTTCAGAGACAGTTTTGGGTTCGATTTTGCTAAGAGAAAGTGCAACAAGACACTCGTTTACTGAAGTACGAGTAGTTACTCCTGCTTGTGGATCTCCAATTATTTGATCAGTAGGATGGTCTTTCTGCATACGTGTCCACTTGTGAACATGAGGAAGAGGATCTTGTTGTTGAAGATCAACATCATCATCATTGAAACTTGAATTTTGTAGTGAGATGGAATCATAACTTGGTAGAACTCTTTCCTCATAAGCTGGATGATCAAAATCAAGTGGCACATACACATTTGGAGTGTTCAAGAGTTGGTAGTCTGATAAGTGTGAGAAGGTTTTTCTTGAACATTCACTTGAGAAGAATTATCAGAAGAGGATGGTTGAGAAGAATCATTAGAAGAGGATTGCTCTGAAGAACTTGATGATGATTCATGAATGTTGTCAGGAACTGGATCGTTGTTATGAATAGGTTCAACGATGACTTGAGGTTCTTTATCATGAATCGGTTTTGAATGATAGAATTCTTCAAAAAGAATATCTAATTCATCACTCGTTGGTGTTGGAAACTTCTTGAATTTAGAAGCTAAGGAAGAAGTCCTTGTAGTAGAACTAGAAGCACTTGAATCATCACTTGTTGGTAGCAAACTTTCTTGTTCAAAGATCATGCCTGACATCTCATCAAACCAAACATTCATTGTCTCTTGAATTGTGTTTGTTCGACGATTGTAGACTCGATAGGCAATAGATGTCTTGGAATAACCAACAAAATATCCTTCATCTCCTTTCTTCTCGAACTTTCCAAGATTCTCCCGATCATTCAAAATGTAACAAACACACCCAAATATGTGAAAGTAATTGATGTTGGGTTTACGTTTGTTAACAACCTCATAAGGAGTCTTTTTGAAACGCTGATTGATGATGGACCGATTCTGAGTGTGACAAGCAGTGTCAACAGCTTCAGCCCACATATTTGGATGGCAGTTTAGAATAAGCAAGCATTGTCCTTGCTGCTTCCACAAGCGTTCGATTTCTCCTTTCAACAACACCGTTCTGTTGTGGGGTGCGAACTGCTGAGAATTGATGAGTAATACCTTTGGATTTACAGAATTCATCAAAAACAACGTTCTTGAATTCAGTACCGTTATCCGAACGGATGTAACGAACTGGAAGTTGAAGATTTACTTGAGTAGAAGAGATGAAATCAATCAAAATTCTGAGGTGTTTCATCTTTGGATGCAAGAAACTTGACCCAAGTATATCTTGAATAATCATCAACAATAACCAAGATGTATTTCTTCCCATTTCGGCTTTGTACTTTCATCGGCCCACAAAGATCCATGTGAAGCAAATGAAGAGGTGCTAAAGAGTTTGGAGATTTCTTTGGTTTATGAGAAGCTCTCTTAATCTTCCCAACAGCACAAGAAGGACAAACATGCTCACTTTCATACTTATAGTCAGGCAAGCCTTCAACCAGATGCTTGTTGACCAAAGTATTGATGGTTTGAAAATTTAGGTGAGACAGCCTTCTATGCCATAACCAAGAATTCTTTGAAGTAGCCTTTGAAATGAGACAAATGTTATCGGTTGGTTGGTTATCATCGAGATTGACGGTAAAAAGATTATCATCACGATCGCCACAAAGAATATCAATTCCATCTAGAGTTTGGACTTTGCAAAGAGATTGTCGAAAAAGAACTTGAAGATTGTTGTCACAGAATTGTCCAACACTGAACAAGTTATGACTTAATCCTTCAACATAATGAACTTTCTTGATGACAATTCCATTTCGTTCAATGTCTCCATAACCTAAGATAGGAGCGAAATTGTTGTTTCCAAAACGAACAGTTCCCATGAATCGTTCAACAAAATTCTTGAGCAAAGATTTATTTCCAGTCATGTGCTTTGAACACCCGGAATCAAGTATCCAAACACAGATGGTTATTTCCTGCAATCAAAGAAATTTAACCGTTTTTAGGTACCCACTTGAAGACGGGTCCTTTATGGTTAGTTAAAACAGGCAGGGTATATAACTTAGGATTCGCATTCAAACATGTTTTCGAATCAACATAAGCATTAACAAGCACATTATCAACAAACACATTTGAATAAAAAGTACGAACATTCACATGAGAATTAAAAGTAACATGTCTACAAGCATCAACATTGGCTACACAAGTACGAGAATTAAGATTGTTTACAAGTTCACAAGGTCTTGCCTTGGTATTTTCAACATTATTTAACAAAGAAAAATTGTTTTGTTTAACAGGAACACCCTTCCTCCTATAAACATCCTTTCTCCTCTTTCTTTTCTTCTTTTCCTTTTGATTACTAGTGAACTTAGGTACTAAAGACTTAGTAACCCATTTAGCACCACTAGTTATGCTCTTTCCACCTGTTGAATTGAAACTAAGAAGATTAGAACTAGGAGATTTAAATACTTTCATCTTTTTGGAATCTTTTGGAGGTGAGGAAACTTCTTGCTTCTTTGGTTTATCATGAGAAAACCATCCATATCTATCCCTATATCTAGTTGTACCATTTGATGCATCCTTAGTTAGAGAAACTGAGCTAGACTTAGACACCTTAGGTATAGAGCTAGATTTAGAGCTAGATTGAGAAACATTAGAATAGTCTTTCGGAAGTTTCACTTTGGTGTACTTTGTTCTGTGTGGGGTCTCAGCTTGTTCCTTTTTGGCATGTTTCACTGGGGTAGAAACAAAGGTTTCTAACTTAATGGTTTTTGGTTCAATCTTTGGTTAGTCTTGAGTTTGTCAACTCGTTTCTTTGAATAATATGAAGTTGGAGCTTTGGATAATGATTTTTGAAATTCCGCTTTGATTTTGGTAGATTCAATCTTTTTCTCAGTTTTTGAATCAAAAACATATTCTCCCTCCATGAATTTATCAAAATCATCTTTGTGAAATCTTTTGAAAAAGAAAATTTCAATGGAGATTGAAGAGTTTCAAATTCTTTTGAAATTTTTGAAAAATCATGAATCTTTGTGTCCAACTTCACATCATGGGTAGGCTCGAAAATTTGGTCAACTTGAACTGACACATCTTTGGTCTCACAAGTAAATTGAGTAGAGGTATCAACACCTATACTAGCATTGAGGTTAGGGTGAACAAGTAACTCATCAATAGTGTTGCATGTGAAAAACCTATAGAAGTACCATATCAAAATTAAACTATGTGCAAGTCTTCATTAGATAAATCAGATTGCACACAATTATCAACTACGAGAGCAGTATTTTGACAAGTACATTCAAGAGAATCAGTCAAGGTCTGAGTAGAGGTATTGATAGATGAATCACAAGTAGTTTGGGTTGAATGGTCTACTAATGCACTTAGGTCAGTCTGAGTAGAAACATTCTCACAAACTTTCTTAGTATCAACAACAATACATTTATCCTCTGAATTCGGACTTTGAGACTTGAGGTGATTAATAAGTTTTTGTTGAGATTCCACCTTTTGTTGTAAACCTTCTATTTGTTTTTCCAAAAATGTGGTTGGAATATACATTTGAGTTGGTTTAGGTGGAATACCGACAGATTCTTGGTTTTGAAAATTTGATGCAATTTCTTCCAGTTTGAAAATTGAAGATTCTTTAGTTTTATAGGAATCATTTATTGCATCATAATTAACCGAAAATTCATGTTTTGGTATCTTCTCAACTTCATCAGTCTCAAATTCGTTATCCAATGGACGAATAAATTGTTGTATCATACCAAGTCGAAGAAATTTTTCATCATACAGGGGTTCAATTTCCTTTTTGGCCTTTTGTAATGGTGTGATATTCTCAAATCCCAACCCGTTAAGAAGATCTTCTTTGTCAATTTTTGACTTGTTGAGATAGGCAGTGAAGTCAAGAAAGGATTTTGTTCAACTTTATATAACTTTTCTTGATAGAAAAGTATATTTTTTTAAATTCCTCAACTTGGTTTTCAAGATTCTCAATCTCAATGCCTTTAAAAATACTTATGATTTAAATCAGAAATCTTCCTTTCGAGTTCAACATTGTTTGGTTTAGCTTCTTGTAGCTTTTATTGAGAATATCAACATCCATTTGTCTCGCATTTGCCCGAAGCCATTCATTGGTCTTTTGAATTTCAAGATCTCGATTGGTTTTTTCAAGATCTTGAATGGTCTTTTCAAAGTTGTGACATTTTTGTAATAACTTAGAATCAGGAGAGGCATTCAACTCACATTCTTTAACCAACATTTTATCTTTGTATGCTTGAAAATCTTGTTTAATAGCATCATGTTCAAAAAGTAATTTTGAGTGTTCTTCAATAAGTTTTGAAAATTCACTTTTAGAAAATGAAATGCTATTTTTCAACTTTTTGTTTGTGTTGGTTAAGGATATGATTTGAGTTGTCAAACTTGAGAAAGCTAATCTACATGACTCTTCATCTTCAATTAATGAAAAAGTAGAGTTGAGATTTACCTCATCATCTGGGTATTCATCATCAGTGCTTTCTGCTTCAAAGACTTTGTCCTTAGCTAACCTCGCCATAAAGCAAACATTTGCAGAGAGATCTTCATCCTCATCATCAGAGAGTAATAGCCATTTGTCATCTTCTGCTAGCAATGCATGTCCTGCTTCAACTTGTTTGGCTAAAAGCATCTTCTGCTTGTAGTACTCATAGTTCCGCTTTCGAGGTTGCTTGCAATCAATAGCAAAGTGTCCAGGAATTCCACAATTGTAGCACTTTTTGTCTGATGCCTTACCCTTCTCAACAACTTGTTTCTCATACACTTCCTTCTTTTCACCATGTTTTGATCCAATAGCTTCTCCTTGTTCATTACTCTTAGAATGATAATGTTCCTTCTTGGGAAATGCACTTGTAGAAGCAGTGCGGAGATTGTTGTTTGTTGGCCTCGCTTTGTAAAATTTTATCTTGAAATGCTTTGTTACCGCGGCAAGAGCTTGATATAGTTCATCAGAAACACCATCTCTTGTAGCCATCAAATCATCTCCCTCCTCATCAGATGAAGAAACAACTACCATTTGCCTCTTAAGAGCTTCAGAAACCTTCTTCTCAACAATCAATGCCAAAGGATCAGCAGATACTACTTCTGGCATTTTGTTTGTGGTTGATTTGTTTAGAACTTGGTTTTCATTGAGTTTGAAGGATTCATAAAGTGTATGAATGGTGAACTTGGTCAGATTTTGATGTTGCTTGATTTGTGTTCCAAATTCTTCCCATTCTGAACCAAGAGCCTTGATGAATTTGATGTTCAACTCAATCTCTGTTTTCTTGACATTGTTCTTCCTCAGTTCATTTATGACATTGCAGAATCTGTAGTAGACAGCTTCAAGAGATTCATTTGGCAGTTTGGTGAAGTTGTCAAACTCAGTCAAAACATTGGTCAATCTATCGTTGAAGTCACGTCAGCTCCTTCCATTTGTCTAGCCACCTCATCCCATATTTCCTTGGCTGTATCATAAGAATCAACAGAGCCATAGATTTCATCCGGTAGAGCTTTGTATAAGCATGACCTAGCTCTGTTATCTGCAGCTGTTCGATCTTTTTGTTCAGCATTCAAAAGATCATGAGTTAGAATTGCATCAGTAGTGGGATGGCGATGAACGGCAAGTCCATTCAGGATGGAATCTTTCATCATATGACCATTTGTTTGACTTTCCACATAGTCCATAAATCTTTTCTTCCATAGTCCATAGGAACCACGGTAGAGAACTGGAGGTCTTGTATCTGAGCCCAATGCCAATGCTTCACGAGAAGCCATTTGAAATTGATTTGAGTTAAAAAAAAATTAAGAGTTGAAGAAATAGGAAATGAAACGATCTTGAGAAGATCGTCCTGGGTGAGATCGTTCTGGGTAAGATCGTCCTAAGCAAGATCGTCCTAGGTGAGATCGTCCTGGGATTTTTGGTGAAATTTAGTTAAGTATGAAAATGAAACGATCTTGAAATGAAATGATCTTGAAATGAAATTATCTTGGAATGAAACGATTCAAAAGAACTGGGACGATCTTGGTTGAAGATCGTCTTAAGTTCAGAAGAATGGGACGATCTTGGAGAAGATCGTCTTGGATTCTTTCCAAAAGTTTTCAAGTATAAAACTTTCCAAGTATTTGAATTGACCAAACCAATCCTTTCGGATTAGTTAGCCACAATCAAACACTTCACAACACACACTTGTCAAGACGATCTTGAGGAGATCGTCCTACAAGTCAATTAATCACAATTATGAAAAAGAACTTTCAGAGACTAAGACGATCTTGGGAAGATCGTCCTAGTGAAGATCGTTCTGCAGTCATCTTCTTCATCACATCAGTTTTTCAAAAAAAACTCCATTAACGACTTCATAAAGCTTCAATATCTTTTGAATTACTGGGAGTTAGATCACGAAATCACTAGCAAACTGATTGTATTCATGTCCGCAACAAATTTATGAACAAAATTCAACACAAAACACAACAGATTCAAATCCCTCAAATTAGCGCCAAAAATGCAAAATTCAATCTCGAGATTAGATTGAATTAGAACTTGAAACTTGGCAGGATTATGTTTTCAACTATCACGAATCTATTGGTGAACAAATAACTGTGATTTTATGCAATTTGATAGGTGAATTTCGATGAAACAGTAGATGAAAAAGACGAACAAAATTGTGAATAATTTTGATTTTTGATGAATTTGTGACTGAATTCAGTTATGGATCGACATCAAATCGATGTTTTGCTCTGAATTCATCAACAACAACTAGAGTGTACTTCTTTCCAGCTCTAGTTTGAACATTCACTGTACCAAAAAGATCCATGTCACAACATGTCACAACACGATTTCTACACCGAATTCACGTCAACAATGGCAGATTTGACTAGTGTGTGTTCTTGGTGTTTGTGTGTGTTTTTGAGAGAAAACTGTATAAACTATGAGATCTGAATTAATGTGTGTTGATATTACAAAGTTATGATCAGGCTTTCCAACCAGTTCTTATTCCTAAGATGTGAGGGGAGTATTTATATGCTAATACTACAACTATGCTAATTATTCCAATTAGCCCCTCAACCTTAGTGATCATAAATCTATGATCTAACTACAAGTAAGTCCACTAAACTAATATTACAATTTATCACTATTTTTGGATTTCTAACAGTCCATTTAGTAACTGGGACAATGGATTGATTCAGATTTGATGGTTCAGCTTGAGGAAGAGACTGATCAGCTTGGTCAGGAATGGAGGAGTCTGAACCAGTTGGAGAGTCATTTAATGGATTCTGAACAATAGCTTCAGGAGGAGTAGGATCAGCTTGAGTGCATCTTCAAAGATTAGAACTTCTTCTTCTTCTTCAATGAGTTGCTCTCCCTGAGTTTGAGCATCATTAGCCTCAACTGGAAGATAAGTTGGAGGCTCATTCTCAGGTACAACCAGTTCTTCAAAGTTGAAGTCTTCATCTTCAGGAGGAGAGCAATCTGGCTTAGAACAACCTTCATCAATGCTTACATTTACAGAGTTCTCAATTGTTTTGGTTCTCTTGTTGTACACTCTGTAGGCCTTCATCATTGTTGCATATCTAAGTAGGATACCTTCATCTGATTTCTCATCAAACTTTCCAAGGTGGTCTTTCTGATTTAAAATATAGCAAGGACTACCAAACATTCTTAGGAAACCAATCTCAGGTTTTCTCCCCCTAAGAAGTTCATATGCAGTCTTTTGGTGTCTTTTTACAATGAGGGATCTGTTCTGGGTAAAGCAAGTTGTGTGTACTGCTTCAGCCCAGAAATGAGACTTGACATTGTTTTGAGCCATCATGGATCTGGCAGCTTCAATAAGAGTTCTGTTTCTTCTTTCTGCAACACCATTTTGTTGAGGAGTTCTGGCAGCTGAGTAGACTTATGAAATTCCCTTTTCACTGCAGAATGAATTAAGAGTGATGTTCTTGAATTCAGTTCCATTATCACTTCTTAATTTCCTAACAGGCCTTTTGTAGAGAATCTCAGCTTGCTTGATGAAATGTATAATGCTTGTCAGCAGCTTCACTCTTGTGTCTTAGAAAGAAAACCCAGGTGTATCTTGAATATTCATCAACAATTACCAAAGAGTACCTCATTCCAGTGAATGATGGAGTACTGATTGGTCCAAATAAGTCCATATGAAGCAGATCCAAACAATTATCAATGGTTGAGCATGTTTTAGACTTAAAGGTAGCTTTATGTTGCTTGCCTTTCTCACAAGCACCACACAGCTTGTCCTTCTCATACTTGATCACTGGAAGCCCAGACACCAACTCTTTCTTACACAGCTTGTTGATGTCTTTGAAATTCATGTGAGACAGCCTTTTATGCCACAACCAATTCAGCTCATCTTGAGACTTTGACATGAAGCAGACTTCTCTTATGACAGTTGGATTTCTCATGTCAAAAGAATACAAAGACTCATCCCTCTTTGCAATCAGAACCACATTGCCTTCTAAATCAAGAACAATCCCCTTATCAGACCTGAATCTCACCTCATAACCAGCATCACACAACTGACTCACACTGATCAGATTATGCTTCAAACCATTAACATATGAGACTCTTATGAATGTAAGAGGACCATTTGAAAGAACACCAAAACCTTCAGTCTTTCCTTGAGAATCATCTCCAAAAGTAACATTAGGACCAGCGCGAATCCTAAAGCTACATAGCAGGGACTTACATCCGGTCATATGCTTGGAACATCCACTGTCCAAGTGCCAGGTGTTATCGTCGTGACTGCCCTGCAATCATGATAAGAGATTAGTTCATTTTGGGAACCCATCCAAGGATGGGTTCACCAGAGATGACCCATTGTTGCTTGGTCTGTTCTTTACCAGATTCAAAGTTCTTTTTAGCAACATTAGGAGTTTCCTTCTTAACAAAACCTTTGCCTATTCCAGCTTTCTTAGATTCAGCTCTCAATTTTCTTTGATCAACAATTTTTGGATCAGACACATCCTTAAGAAAATTGGTTTTCATTGACACCTTATCAGTTCTGGACTCAACATAGTTTAAGATCATCTTTTCAGAATCAGATTTGGTGTTACTTGAAATAGACTCAGATTTTGCTAGTGACTCATTTCCTATAGAACCAGACTTCTTACTCTTTAAAAGCTTAATTTTCTTTAGGAACACTGTGATCTCTAACCTTTCTTTTGTTTTTCTTTGATCAACAATTTTTGGATCAGACACATCCTTAAGAAAATTGGTTTTCATTGACACCTTATCAGTTCTGGACTCAACATAGTTTAAGATCATCTTTTCAGAATCAGATTTGGTGTTACTTGAAATAGACTCAGATTTTGCTAGTGACTCATTTCCTAGAGAATCAGACTTCTTACTCTTTAAAAGTTTAACTTTCCCTTAGGAACACTGTGATCTCTAACCTTTCTTTTGTTTTTCTTTGAATTGTTCTTGTTGTTTATCTTTGAATCTGACACAGACTGGGTAATGGTCAGCTTGGACAAGTCAAGACTTCTTCAGGTTTTAACTCAACAACCTGATCAGCTTCAGATACAGCTTCAGCAATGGTCTGACCTATAGATTCAGGATCTTTAAACCCAATACCAGATTTCTGAACCTACTTGATTGGTTTAGAAATAATCTCTTTGGATTGGACTTTGGGTGGTGAAGGAGGCTGATAACAAGGCTCCATAGCACATACCTCAGCTATGGCTATGGCCCTATCATAATCACCATCAAAGATAGCTTGGATCTGATGAGGTATTTGTTCATTACACATTTTGCAACTCTTTTAGAACTGACACACCATGTTTCAGTGATTTGTTTGACTTTTAAAAACCTTTCTTCTGCAGTTTTAGCTTCCTTAATCAAAATGGAGTTTAATTGCTTTTGAGCTTTAACTTCAGATTCTAGTTTTTCAATGGTGTGACTCTTAGAGCTATTATCAAGTTTCAAAAGATGTATTTCCTTTTTAAGTTTTTGATTAAAATGTTTTTGCAATAACACCTCATCACCAAGTTTGTTCAATCTGGACAGCTTCTCATTATCAGACAGATTTGAGAAAGAAGTTACCTCAGGTGGAGCAGTCTGACTGGTGGATGCCTGGTGAGCTGACTCTGATTGCTGTTGTATTCTGGCCAGATCTTCAGCAAATCTTTGAGTAGCTTCTTTAGCCATGAAACATTTGGCATCTTTGTACAGCTCATCATCAGATGATGTAGCACTTTCAGCCCAGTCTTTGGCTACCAGACTCTTCTCATTTTTGTTCACCTTCTCAGTCAGCTCAGCTACTTGTGCTTTCAAGGCTTTGTACTTAGTCTTGAGCTTAGAGTATTTTTCACCTCTTCCACCTTTGGCTGGCACAACTTGAGCAGTTTCTTTGGATCTACAGTCACCAGCCATATGTCCAGTCTTGCCACACTTGTAACAAGTGACCCTGGACATATCAAATGGCTTCTTGGTTCTATCAGCTTGGCCACCTCTTCCTTTTCCTTTAAACTTGTTAAAGGATCTCCTTCTGATCCTTTCAGCTAACATAGCAACCTCATTTGCTAGTTCATCACCTTCAGATTCTTCATACTCAGATTCAGCACAAACAGAGTTAGGATTAGACTTCACAGGAATATCATCATTGACATAAGGAATGATCTCATTACTAATAGAACTAGGGTGTTCAGTCATAGAAGCAACAAGTGCAGCAGCAGGCTGACTATAAGCATCACCCATAGCAATTAGTTTTTCAGCCTCTGAACATTCTTGGTTATGAAGCAAACCAAAAAGTCCAGGGAGATCAAGATCATTATATACAGAACTTAATTTAACAGATGAAATATAATTGTTCCATTTGGGTGGTAATGAATCAAGAAATTTGCTCTTTAAAACCTCATTTTTCTTATTGATGCCAACAGCAGCTAAATCATTTACCAAAGCATTAAAGCGGGTATGAGTGTCAGTTAAGGATTCATTTCTCAAGGAGAAAAATCTCTCATACCTCCTGGTCAATGTAGTTATTGTGGATTCCATGGAGGTAGAGCAACCCTCAAACATAACAGTCAATGTACCCCACATTTTCTTTGCTGTTGAACACATTTTTATTGAATGGTAAAGATCTTTGGGCACAGCTTGGACAATGAAATTTCTAGCCTTCACATCCAAGTTTGCCAACCTCCTATCCTCATCCCCCCAATCTGCCTTGTCCTTAACTATAGATTTGACTGTGGCAGGAATAGTTGGTTGACCTTCCCTGACCACAGCTTCTACACAATGGTTTGTGTAGGAACATAAGGACCATCCGTAAGGATGTCAGGCATATTGTTATCGATGGATTCAAGGAACAAAGACATTCTACCTTTCCACCCACTGAAATCATCTTTGTCAAACATGGGTGGTCGGGTTGAAGAACCATTATCAATATAAGATGACATAGCTTTACTATAAATGAAAATATGCAAGGATCAAGTCAAGTTAATTCTCAACCACCGCTCTGATACCAATTGATACGTCCCACGGTGTATCAATATACCAATAAGGTATATTGAACGTATATTGAACTCAGAACACTTGTAGAGGGGGTGATACAACTTTTCACAATCTTTACAAACTTTTAAGCATAAACGTTTTAAGATTCAGACAAGGATATTAAGCAAGTAAGTAAAGTGCAGGAATCATTAAAACAGTAAAGCAGTAAAACATTCTTAAACACAGATTGTTATTTTTCAAATGTAATCCTTTATTAAGAAATAATCTATACAAAGAATTACAGGGTTGTTGCGGAATAAAGATAGCCTATAGATATCTAAACAACCCTATGAAATGACAAACAACAATCAATCAGTTTCAGCTCAAGAGAATCAGCCCAAGCTGATCTCGTACAGGCTAAGCTGTGAGTAAGAGCAGGGAAACTTATGTGAAGAATGATTCTCAGGAAAATGCCACACATATGCAATCCATGAATGATGCTTTTATAGGCACAAGCGCTCATTCATTAGGTGTCCGTTGCAGCTACGTGTTCTTTAATCAGTGGTAGACAAAGGAATAATCAATCGTGCCTCTTCATCGTACTTGTGGTCCCCCACGTACTGACGCACATTCTTTCATCCACCAATAGGAGTATGGACACGCATATGTAAACAACCACCAACCTGGATACTGGGAATCTTCCTAGTCATGTCATTTGTCCTTATCTTCAATCCAGGTTGTTGTCTTCACTTGATTGTCAGACACAGATTGGGCCGTTTGTCAAGGCACCAATCTGCCTAAGTGTTTCCAAGCTGACTGCTAATCCCAAGTTGTCTTCCACTAACATCTTGGTCTTCTATCTTCAATCCTCCTCTTTGACTTGGACTGAATGCTAATACAATTTGATGCAGCTTGAATAACACTTGCTTCCATAAGATATTACAATTAAGAATATGAAGCGTGATCTGGGTCAGAGACAGATCGTAAGCTGTATCAGCTTAGTCTGACCCAGATCAGAGTACAAGAACCAAAAGATTACTAAGTATTTATAGGTCAGATTTGTCATCATTAAATTTACAATCAACAATGGGACTCAAGATATATGCAGTCTCCAACCACTTGCAGAGATCGTGCATGTCGTCTACCTTCTTTTGGGTCTCCGGGGGGAGCCGCACAACGTTGTAGGCACGTCGGTGAACCTGTCGCTGGTCATCCCCGACGGGCTGTTCCCCCACGGGCTCCACTACCCGCTCCACCTCAACGGGTATACCTAGCAAGGGTGGTAAGGCCAGATCCTGCCTAGGTCCAGTCCAAGGTCTCCCTTCACTGTCAACTAAAACACGTCTCCTCCCGATAAACCTCATTAAACGCATCCCGGTGATCGAGTCCATACCTGGCCAAATAGAAGACAATATTAAATAAAGCAAACCTAAAAATGTTTAATGATATGAAGCAAAATGTAACAACGTGTATGAAGTGATTAATAATCTACCTCTAATCTCTCGTATGATTCCAACAAAAAGGTAAACAAACAAGATAAGCATGCATCTAATGTTTGTTATTGACCATTGTCACCAATTATATATCAAATGAAGGTCGTATAAGCCTATAACCGATAGACTGATTCGAAAACAATATCAAAAGTTAACAAGGTTGAAGTCAGAAAACAGTCACAACATAACTTGTTTGCACTAAATAAGCAATTGAAGATAGATAACTGGCTGCAAATCAGGTTTAAGTTGATTTCAATTCACTACTAGATCTCTTCAGAGAAACAGAAATTCAGTTACAGAATACATCAATATCATACTCATATTCATCCGGTTTTGACTAAATCAGTCCATTGCTAAAATTAATTAAAACTGAAAATAATAACTTCAATTTACAACTTTATACACCTTTCTTGTTAATCTCTAATTACATTTAACATAGCATATACAACAGATCTATAGCCATTTGCCCTTCAATTTAATTAGCAGTTTATGAATGAATAAACAAACATATACGTGACAATTTGATATGCAGTTCCGACATCTATTGCAATTGTTCTTTCTAAAATGAATGACAATAAACTGTATGCTTATACCTTGTGGATGTGGGGCAACACCTGGGATGACGAGGGTCTCAAGCAGTGTCGCCAAGCCGAGGTTCTTGGCTATTTTAGTGATGACATGGCCGCAACAGATGGACCCAGTCTTGGGCCTGTCACAAATCAAATAGAAGTAATCGACGGTTAGAAGGTTTATAGCCCCTAATTATTTTAATAATGTTAGACCGATTTATTACACAATTAACGGTTGAAAACATTACTTGCTATGGTACGTGTAGAAGTATCTCGCCAGACAGAATGCCAGGTTGCAGGGGGTCCCAGTGAGCAGGCAATACAGGTAGAACATATCCCGGGGGTTGATCCACTCGCCACCCCTATAACGTGCAGCGATGGTACGGGCGATCAGCCGATACAGATAGCGGTGCAAAGGGTCACTGTTTCAACAAAGACGTATGATAATGCATTAGGAGCTAATAAGGATTAAACAAAGGATAATTAATAACATTTAAAACAAAGACTCACTCGATGTTTGTCGCACGAAGCTTCTCCCCCCAGTAGATTTCGGAACCAACCCTTGCCCAAAAAGCAGAGAGCACGTCGGTAGGCAAGTCGGTCAGACCTTCTACAAACATCGGCGTGCGGGTCTCCTCCTCGTTATAAACACCGGCAACACACCCGAACCGGGCGATAGACATCCGGAATGGCTGACCGAAAAGGTTGAAGGACACTTGATGGGGCTGACCCGGGTCCGGATTTGCTGCAGCGGTTTGGTTGAACTGGAACGTGGAGAGGAACTCCACGGTTATCTCTCGATGGGCCCATTCACGCTGGTCAAAGACACGACTCCATGGCGTGCGGATCCCGACTATCTGTTTGGCCCTGTCCTCAAGGCCGAGTGTTCGTAGAGTGGGCCAGTGTATGATCTCACCCCTTTGGAAACCCTTCGAACATAGCTTCTGACAACGTCGGAGGGCCTCAGTGCCGGCCGGAAACTGAATGTGCGGGTACAGAGTGAGCGCCATGTCGTCATCCATTGGACCATCAAAGCCAGGGAACTCCATATTTGAGTCGCTATCCATCTATTATAATTAAATAAAACGATTATAAGCTGAATAGAAATGTGAAACAAAACAAACTAAAATAAAAAATAGAGCAGAAACCCACATATATTGAACACCCATTCCCAGAAATTCAAGTGTATGTGTCGTGTATAGTTCAATACGCTGTATCTAACGCATGCAAACCCCATACATTCAACCCCCAAACCCAGATAATCAAGTTTTTTTCCAGAAATTCACCCCCCCCCCCCCCCCCCCCCCCCCCCCCCCCCCCCCCCCCCCCCCCCCCCCCCCCCCCCCCCCCCCCCCCCCCCCCCCCCCCCCCCCCCCCCCCCCCCCCCCCCCCCCCCCCCCCCCCCCCCCCCCCCCCCCCCCCCCCCCCCCCCCCCCCCCCCCCCCCCCCCCCCCCCCCCCCCCCCCCCCCCCCCCCCCCCCCCCCCCCCCCCCCCCCCCCCCCCCCCCCCCCCCCCCCCCCCCCCCCCCCCCCCCCCCCCCCCCCCCCCCCCCCCCCCCCCCCCCCCCCCCCCCCCCCCCCCCCCCCCCCCCCCCCCCCCCCCCCCCCCCCCCCCCCCCCCCCCCCCCCCCCCCCCCCCCCCCCCCCCCCCCCCCCCCCCCCCCCCCCCCCCCCCCCCCCCCCCCCCCCCCCCCCCCCCCCCCCCCCCCCCCCCCCCCCCCCCCCCCCCCCCCCCCCCCCCCCCCCCCCCCCCCCCCCCCCCCCCCCCCCCCCCCCCCCCCCCCCCCCCCCCCCCCCCCCCCCCCCCCCCCCCCCCCCCCCCCCCCCCCCCCCCCCCCCCCCCCCCCCCCCCCCCCCCCCCCCCCCCCCCCCCCCCCCCCCCCCCCCCCCCCCCCCCCCCCCCCCCCCCCCCCCCCCCCCCCCCCCCCCCCCCCCCCCCCCCCCCCCCCCCCCCCCCCCCCCCCCCCCCCCCCCCCCCCCCCCCCCCCCCCCCCCCCCCCCCCCCCCCCCCCCCCCCCCCCCCCCCCCCCCCCCCCCCCCCCCCCCCCCCCCCCCCCCCCCCCCCCCCCCCCCCCCCCCCCCCCCCCCCCCCCCCCCCCCCCCCCCCCCCCCCCCCCCCCCCCCCCCCCCCCCCCCCCCCCCCCCCCCCCCCCCCCCCCCCCCCCCCCCCCCCCCCCCCCCCCCCCCCCCCCCCCCCCCCCCCCCCCCCCCCCCCCCCCCCCCCCCCCCCCCCCCCCCCCCCCCCCCCCCCCCCCCCCCCCCCCCCCCCCCCCCCCCCCCCCCCCCCCCCCCCCCCCCCCCCCCCCCCCCCCCCCCCCCCCCCCCCCCCCCCCCCCCCCCCCCCCCCCCCCCCCCCCCCCCCCCCCCCCCCCCCCCCCCCCCCCCCCCCCCCCCCCCCCCCCCCCCCCCCCCCCCCCCCCCCCCCCCCCCCCCCCCCCCCCCCCCCCCCCCCCCCCCCCCCCCCCCCCCCCCCCCCCCCCCCCCCCCCCCCCCCCCCCCCCCCCCCCCCCCCCCCCCCCCCCCCCCCCCCCCCCCCCCCCCCCCCCCCCCCCCCCCCCCCCCCCCCCCCCCCCCCCCCCCCCCCCCCCCCCCCCCCCCCCCCCCCCCCCCCCCCCCCCCCCCCCCCCCCCCCCCCCCCCCCCCCCCCCCCCCCCCCCCCCCCCCCCCCCCCCCCCCCCCCCCCCCCCCCCCCCCCCCCCCCCCCCCCCCCCCCCCCCCCCCCCCCCCCCCCCCCCCCCCCCCCCCCCCCCCCCCCCCCCCCCCCCCCCCCCCCCCCCCCCCCCCCCCCCCCCCCCCCCCCCCCCCCCCCCCCCCCCCCCCCCCCCCCCCCCCCCCCCCCCCCCCCCCCCCCCCCCCCCCCCCCCCCCCCCCCCCCCCCCCCCCCCCCCCCCCCCCCCCCCCCCCCCCCCCCCCCCCCCCCCCCCCCCCCCCGATAAGTTTAAATGTACGCAATAGGTGTGTCTATGTATATATAAATGCATGGATGTATCATCGGTTTGTCTATATACTTTTGTTTTTTCAATACATGTAATTAGAAAGTGGCTAACCATTAATTATGTTACAGAACACTGTCTTACAAATCCCTACATCCACAACGTGCATGTACAAAATCTCATATTAGGAATATGTAACCCATACTACATTTTCCCACTTTTTGGTGCCAGTAGAATATCTGATTCGCCATGGGTGTGATTCTTCTCTGGCGATATGGAATGAATGGATACATCGTCCAAAAGGTAATCCTCCATCATCCACATTTAATTATATTCGGGTGCAAATGCGGTTCCCGAATATGTGTCATATACCTTGCAAATGAATGACGTCATTTCAATGTATCCGAAGACGATTTAATCGGTTTCCCATTTAGATTGTAAATAATTTTCAAATAATATAAAAGTTTAATATAATAGTAATAAATTTTAATAATTTTATAATTTATTGTCAAAAAATAATGATTAACATTATAATTATTTGTAATACATAATAATAATAAATAGATAAAATATAATTTATAAAATAATAATTTTTATAAAACATTAATAGTTTTTATAAAATAATAAATTTTTATAAAATAATAACTTTTATAAAATAATAATTTTTATAAATAAATAACCTTTTTATAAAATAATAACCTTTTTATAAAATAATAACCTTTTTATAAAATAATAACCTTTTTATAAAATAATAACCTTTTTATAAAATAATAACCTTTTTATAAAATAATAACCTTTTTATAAAATAATAACCTTTTTATAAAATAATAACCTTTTTATAAAATAATAACCTTTTTATAAAATAATAACCTTTTTATAAAATAATAACCTTTTTATAAAATAATAACCTTTTTATAAAATAATAACCTTTTTAAAATACAAAATAATAATTAAATTCTATAAAATAATAATAAATTCTATAAAATTATGATTTTCAGAAAATAATTAATATTAATAGTTTATAAAATATTAATAGTTTTTATAAAATAATAAACTTTTTATAAAATAATAAAACTTTTTAAATTACTATTATTTTTTTTTATAAAATAATAACTTTTTATAAATAATAACCTTTTTATAAAATAATAACCTTTTTATAAAATATTAATAGTTTTTATAAAATAATAATTTTTATAAAATAACAAAAATTTTTATAAAATAACATTATTTTTTATAAACAAATAAACTTTATTAAAAAATAATTTTAAAATAAAATTTTTATAATAATAATAATAAATAAATACACTTTCAAATATAAATTAATTATATAACAATTTTTGAATCCCATTAGAATTCAAAACTTTCCTTCACATTTGCTAATGAAACTTGAATTCCTTCATATACGTAATGAATTATTTTGTCGACCGATTAGGTTTTCATATTATTCCCACTGTTAAGGGTCCGTTTCCTTTTATAGAAATGTTTAAGTGCTGAATGTATGAATAATGTCTTTAGTGACGGTTATTTTTTTGTGTTAAGTCCACAAATTAAGTCCACAAATTAAGTCCACAAATAAACATAAAATACTACTAAATGTATTGAGTTCTTAATTATTAACTATATTAAGTAAAAAATAAATCAAAGCCTAATTATATACGTTACATAATACTTATTACAAATTCAAAATATCCCGCTATGAAACAAAGCTACATTAAAGGTGTTGGTAGATGCCAATAGGATATCTGATTCGGAGTTGGGTGTGATACTTCCCTGGCATCTGGACGACGTCATTTCATTGTATCTGAAGAATAGTTGATCGGTTTCCCATTTAGATTGTAAATAATTTTCAAACGAGTGGTTGCACATGTTTGGACATTAGTTATATTTTTTTATTACATCAAATATATAAAAAATTTACCCTTTTTTCTATCTTTTCACCCATAAAAACCCATTTATTCTTCCATTTTTTACACCACAACTTCCATATAACCAAAATCTCTTCCATTTTCACAATTTCATTTTCACACATCTTATTTCACACACACTTTCATCCAATATCTTTCAAACTTATACACACATCTTTCCTTCTATACTTCTTAAAATGGCAAACAACAATACAAGGAACTATTGGGATTGTAAAATGGCTATGCAAGAACACATGAATAACGATGCCAACCATCGAACTCAAGTAAACAACGTCATTCAGAGCGTATCTGACAACAAGGCGGCTTACCAAGCCGAAATCAACCGAATTGAAGCTCCAACTCGGGTTCGTAGTGCAGCCGAAAACGAGTATCTTGTATATCTTCGAGGGAAGATCGAGTGGCTGGATCAAGTTATTTTCCAGCTTACCGCCGCCTCTTCGACGCTGACAGCCACGGTAGACCACGGGTGTTTCTGGCAAGGCAGTATTGGTGGTGGTCGGTTTGTAGATTTCGATACTGATCCGGGGGAGGAGTACGTATCTCCTCCACTCGGCGATCCTGCCGGGTCTCCTGAATGCTACCGATACATTCATCGCAACGACGGCGATAGTACTGTGGACTCGGACTATTCCGAGTGTTAGTCTTATTTTTTTTTAGTATTATGAAATGCTAGGACCAGTTTTGCTGAAAAATGACCACTCTCCAGTTACATCTGGAGACTAGAAGATTTGTCCAGAAATATATGAAGTCCAGTTGCAATGTACAGTTACACAACTGATGACTTCCTCCAGTTGACATCTGACCAAGACACCTGAAGACATTCCAACTGAAGTCGAAGACATCAAGTGGAAGAAAGAGAATGACAATGGCAGCGAAGCCCAGTTGTCATTCTACTTCAGATGGAAACTGCAGTTGAACAGTTTAAAGTATTTACAACACTTTACACTGTTTACGAGGAAGGCCTTTTTGCTTTATGTATCTTTATCCGGGTAATTTCCTTATCCGTGTATAAAGTAAACAAGTACATAAAGCAGGTTGATAAAGTAAGAACTCTGTCTTACTTTATCCAGCATTTAAGGAAAAGTCAAATTGCCTCCTTAAATGCTATCAACCACATTTGTACGACAAAGTTGGAATCCCAATGCCAACTTTGTCTATAAATAGAGGCCTTTGCACAACCAAGAAAACACTTTGCAAACCTGCAATATTCTTGGTGGACTTGTGCAATATTCTCTCAATCTTAAAAGGAACACTTCACAACTCTAAGTGCTTTCGATTGTTTAGAGAATTTCCAAGTATTAGATCGATTGTATTTCATAGGTTGTTAGGATATTTACTCTTTTGTATTATTTTGGTTCCGCAACAACCTTGTAATTTATTTAACATTAATAAATAAATTACACTTGAAAAATACATATCATCTCACCAGTTTACTTTACAAGTATTTATGTTATTGCATTGTCTTTACTTATATTGTTCGTCACCTTTATAAGTAAACTATCCAGACCCTGGTATACTGTTCACTGCAACTGGTCGTCTCCAGATACAGTGAACGTATTGCAAAGTAACTCACCATTGACATAGAGGTGTCTTCAGGTAGTACCATCTATTGAGTTGGGACTTACAAGTGGTATCAGAGTAGAAGGCTAATATACTTGCCTAGATCTGCTTAGATGTCTACTACTGAAGGTGAGAATGGTTCTGGTCCAAATGTTGAAAATATTAACTTTAATCACCTGGTACTCCACCACCTACTCAAAATGTTAATACCAATCCTCCTCCTCCTCCAAATGCCCCTAACCATATCCATGTACATTATTCTAACACTCCTGTTCCAAAATTTAATGGAAACAGTGAGACCTTCGGTACATGGAAGGCCAGAATGCTCTTGCATTTTGGTGGGATAGAGAGGTATATGTTGAAAATCCTTAAGGATGGACCATATATACCCATGTCTCTTGGGGTAAGTCCTCTTCTTGATCCTACTGGAAGAAGAGGTTCCAGAGAAAAGCTCGAAGACCATTGGTCTGATGAGGATCGCAGATTGGTGGACTTGGACACCAAACTGAAAAACATGATCCTCGGAGCTGTCCCTGAAGACTTAATTCCAACACTTGTGTTGTTCCCCAGTGCCAAGGCGAATGTGGGATGAATTAATTATTCAGTTTGAAGGAGGAGATGACACTATTGTCACTCGTAAGGTTGCCCTGAACAAGAAGTATGAATCCTTCTTTGCTCTACCCAACGAAAGTTTAACTGGTACTTACACCAGATTTACTAGCCTCATCAATCAGTTGAGAGGCTTGGGTGTTGAGAAGGATAAGGATATTCTTCTTGAGAAGTTTTGTGATATTATTCCTTCCAAATGGGAAAACATGGTTCTTGTCTTAAGACAAGGTAAGACCCTGCACAACCACACTCTTGCATCGCTCTATGGAGCCTTCAGATTCACTGAAGATAATAATGCTGCAAGACTTGTGGCTGAACAGGATGCCATGAACCATGCCCAGAGTTCCAAGGTTGCTAGTATAACTGAGCGACCTTGTGCTGCTTTAATATCTGCTGAGAGTGTCCAGTCACACTCAATGAAGGAGATGTTAAACAGTTTCTTGAACTCTGGCCTAACCACTGAAATCAGCGATGGTTGTGATGAAACTGACGATGATGATCTGGTAGCCATGATTGCTAAAACCTTTAATAGGTTTAAGCATAAATTTAAAAGATTTAATGGCCCAAACAATGCTTCCAGCTCCAGCTCTCTGGATAAAGCCAATCTTACCTTCTATAAGTGTGGTAAGAAAGGTCACTTTATGAAGGAATGCAGATCTAGTCAGATGAACAACCAAACTGGTCCCCCTGTCCCTAATTTCAATCGGCCTGATGATAGCTATAAAGCTAAATACAAAAAGCTTAAGGCCCAGATTGCCCTCCTGTCCATGCAAAAAGAGAAAGACCAGTGCATGATAGCACAAACTGAGGGAAAATGGGAGTACTCTGATGACTCATCTGATGATGATGAAGAGATTATGTACATGTGTTTCATGGCCTTGGAAGATCAACAACAACATGTGGTAAAAGAGGATGTCATCACTGGAAGATGGGTGGATATCATACTGAAAAAGGTATGTGATTATGATAACCAGGTTGACCCAGAACTGAAACTGGACCTGCTGAATCACTAAATGGTGATTTGGTGTTTGTGGAAACTGTTAGAGCAGACAGTGAAAGATATCTTGAAACTATCTTAACTGAACTGACCAATGTGAGACCACAATTAAATGATTTACAAAGTGTCCAGTTGGCTCTCAAGGAGTCAGTTTTAAAAAATGAGGCTTTAGTACTTGAAAATCAAAATTTAAAATCTAATCTTGAAAAAGAACAAATGATTATCAAGTCATGGGTAAAGGCATCTGGAAAGAATTATGATGCTTTTTCAAAAACTATTGATGCCCAGAAAAATGCATGGAAATCTGGTGATGTGGAGATGGCTGCACTCATACCAGATCTTCATGCCTTGCCTCCAGCTCTTAGGGTTGAAACCCCATATGATCAACCTAAGACTGTCAAAACTGAACTGAATGAGACCACCCCCACTGAGGTTAAATCTGGAGCTAAACAGGCTAAAGCTCCAGTTAAAAAGGCTGCTGGTGACAAGCCTTTACCTCAAAAGTCTAAAGAGCCCAAGACTCAAAAGACCAAAGCTACAGCTGAACCTAGGTCCAAGGTTCAGCAGCCTGATGAAAACAATATTTTGTTAAAACTGGAAAGTCAACTCCAACTTTTGTCCAGGCAGGTTCAGAGTTGCACTGCCAGAATCAAAAATTTGGAAGGAGCCTCGTCTTCTCCAGTTGTTAAACAAAATATAAAACCCCCTTCAAAAGTAAAACAAAATGTTCCATCTGGAACAAAATCTGGAAAGAAAAAGGGGAGTAAATATCAAATACCAATCGTTTTTACTCCTGCACCTGGAGCTGATGAAAAAGCTCCAGATGCAGCATCCAGTTCCAACCCACCAGAGTCAACTGAGACTTCCAGGGAGAAGTCCAGTGAACCCATCAAGAAAAGATGGGTTCACAAAAATAACTAATGATTTCTGTGGGTGTGCAGGGCAATCGTAAAAAGAACACATGGTATTTGGACAGCGCTGCTAGCCGGACAATGACCGGATGTAAGCCCCTGCTGGAAGAGTTCACTGTCCAAGATGGACCGACAGTGGCGTTTGGCAATGATCAAAATGGAAAGACTGAAGGATATGGTGTACTCAATAAGCCAACTTTGTGATGATGGCTACAGAGTTTTGTTCGATATTGCTCAAGGCACCATATTTAACAAGGATTGGAAAGTGGTGATGGTTGCACCAAGAAAAGGAAATGTGTACATCATGGATATGGAACCAGCTCCAAAAGAGCAGTGCTTCTATACCAAAGCTGATGAGGACACCAACTGGCTGTGGCATAAAAGATTATCCCATCTTAATTTCAAAAATATTAACAAGTTGTCTCGCAAACAAATGGTTGATGGGATACCTCAGATTTCTTTTAATAAAGAAAAGCCATGTCCAGGGTGTGAGATGGGCAAGCAGAAAGGGCCATTTTCAAGACCAGGCAAAACTTTAGCATCACTGAACCTTTTCACATGCTTCATATGGATCTCTTTGGTCCAGTGAATGTTCAAACTAGAGCTGGAAAGAAATACACTCTAGTTGTGGTTGATGAATTCTCCAGATTCTGCTGGGTGATGTTCATCAGATCCAAGAGCGATGCACCTGCTGAAATCATCTCTCTCATCAAACGAATTGAACTCAAATATACTCAGGTACTGAATTTCAAAATAAGGTACTTGAAACATTTTGCAATGACACTGGCATCTCTCAAAACTTCTCATCAGCACACTCTCCAGAACATAATGGAGTTGTGGAAAGAAAGAATCGCACACTGATAGAAGCCGCCAGAAGCATGCTATCTGAATCAGGTCTTCCCACCAGTTTCTGGGCTGAAGCAGTTGCAACTGCCTGTCACACCCAAAACCGGCCAGTCTACATCAAGAGACATAAGAAGACTGCTT
Source organism: Erigeron breviscapus (assembly GCA_034093135.1). Taxonomy (NCBI): domain Eukaryota; kingdom Viridiplantae; phylum Streptophyta; class Magnoliopsida; order Asterales; family Asteraceae; genus Erigeron; species Erigeron breviscapus. The sequence goes on along the minus strand of CM067169.1, from coordinate 4,824,599 downwards.
ATGAAGTACTCAGGAATCGGAAACCAAATATTGGATATTTTCATGTATTTGGTTATCCAGTTTATATTTTAAACGATTCCAGTCAGCTTGGAAAGTTTGATGCAAAAGCTGATGAAGGAGTATTTTTAGGCTATTCAGATATTCGAAAGGCCTTTAGAGTTTATAATTATAGACTCCAAAAGGTTCATGAGACAATTCATGTCACATTCGACGAATCCAATGATGCAATCAATAAGAGACCAAGTCTTGATATCTCTCCAGTTACTCCATTAAATTTCGGTGAAACTGACCAAGTTCATCAGTCAGTTGTTTCACCAGAAAAAGCTTCCAGTTTCACTCAACTGGAACCTGTTCAAAAGAAGAAAACCACTAGTGACACTTCATTTTATCCCTCCATCAGTTTTAACTTACCACAAGAACTGGTGATTGGATCAGATGTACGTGCCACTCCAATATCAGCACCAGTTCAAACTTCAACCTCTCCAGTTCTTCAAGAAATGCCTTTTAATGAAGAATTTCATGATCCAAATCGTGACCTCATTGACTCTGATGAGGATATTGAAGTAGTTTGGACTGATCCTCCTCCAGAAGCCACTGCAGATGAAGAAGATCGCCAGGTGACTTGCACTGATATTGTAGTTCACCAGCCTAGTCAATACACTAAATGGACTCGAGCACATCCAATTGAACAGATTGTTGGAGATCCAAGTAGTGGGGTTCAGACTAGAAGAGCCACCAGTGAGCAATGCTTAAACGTCACCTTCTTATCACTGTTTGAACCGAAGAAGATTGACGAGGCTATGGCAGACCCAAGCTGGGTGGAAGCTAGCTCATCTGCAATTTAAAGTCTTCCAGATGGATGTCAAAAGTGCGTTCCTTAATGGAACATTGGAAGAAGAAGTGTATGTTAAACAGACTCCAGGCTTCATCAATGAGAAGCATCCTCACTGGGTATATAGACTGAACAAAGCTTTGTATGGTCTAAGACAAGCCCCAAGAGCCTGGTATGACACTTTAACTAAACATCTTCTCAAAAATGACTTTCAAAGAGGTGCAATAGATAATACCTTATTTATTTTAAAAGAAAAAGGTAATATCTTATTGGTACAAATATATGTTGACGATATTATATTTGGTTCAATTGATTATGCAATGTGTAAAAAGTTTTCTAAAATCATGTCATCTGAGTATGAAATGAGTTTAATGGGTGAATTAACATTTTTCTTGGGTCTTCAGATTAAACAAACTGAAAATGGAATTTTCATAAATCAAGAAAAATATGTCAGAGATTTGTTAAGAAAATACAAATATGATTTAATCCCATCGAAAAACACACCTATTGCAGCACCACTAAATTTGGACTCTGACCCAACTGGCAAACCAGTGAACACCACTGAATATCGTGGAATGGTTGGTTCACTAATGTATTTGACTGCCAGTCGACCAGATATAATGTTTGCAACATGTCTATGTGCCAGATTTCAGGCTAACCTAAAAGAATCACATTTGCATGCTGTTAAGCGCATCTTCAGATACCTGAAAGGGTGTCCTAGCCTTGGACTTTGGTATCCCAAAGGCTCAGGGTTAGATCTAATGGGTTATTCAGATTCAGATCATGCAGGTTGTAAGATAGATAGAAAATCAACAACTGGTGGTTGTCACTTCCTTGGAGGAAAACTGGTAAGTTGGACCAGCAAGAAGCAGACGTCAGTCTCTATGTCCACTGCTGAGGCAGAGTACATTTCTGCGGCCAGTTGCTGTGCCAGATTCTCTGGATCAAGAACCAGTTACTAGATTATGGTCAGAAGTATACAAGGACCCCAATCTTTTGTGACAACACCGGTGCAATTGCTATATCTCACAACCCAGTGATGCACTCCAAAACGAAGCATATTGACATCAGGTATCATTTTATCCGTGATCATGTTATGAAAGGAGATATTGAAATTCATTTCATCCCCACTGACAAACAGCTTGCTGATGTTTTTACAAAACCTCTTGATGAGAAAACTTTTAAACATCTTATCAGCGAGTTGGGAATGTTAAATCCTTAAAACTGGAGATTTTGTTATGAACGCGTCAGTGACACTGATATGTTCTCCAGTTGAGGAGGTCCAGATAATCTTTGCTCGCCAGGCTATCGAACGCCTTTGTGATACTATCCTGGCACTAATTGATTTATGGATCATCATTCTAGGGGGAAAGACTCAAAATATTTTTCTGACCAAAACTCTTTTGTTTGAAAAATTGCAACTGGAGAACTCTCCAGTTGGAAACTTGCACTGGACTAATCCTCCAGTGTACATGTTCAGTCTTGTCTTAAAACTGGTAGTCAACCAGATTTCATAACGTTTGAAAATACCTGGTCAATTTTTGTGACACGTGATGGTACTCGAGTGTTTTAACCCACTTGCAACCGTCATATGACGTGTCAAGGTCATTTTTGTAAAAGGTAACACTTTTTATTGGGAATATGAAAAGTTAGTGGGCGCGTGGGAAGTTAAGCCGTCGTAGCATTTAATGCTGACACGGAGAATTAAATTTTTGGTTCAAAATTCAAATTAACTTTTGTAAAAATATCTAATGAATTTGATTTTTGCCATTAAAATATTCTTGGTATTTCATTGGGATCACAACTTCTCCCTATAAATACCTCTCATTTACTCCAAAACACATTTACTTCTTTTCTCATTCCTTCATTCAATTCCAATCATCAACAATTGCTTCTTTTCTCTCTCTGCTCAATAAATCAAGAAAAATATGTCAGAGATTTGTTAAGAAAATACAAATATGATTTAATCCCATCGAAAAACACACCTATTGCAGCACCACTAAATTTGGACTCTGACCCAACTGGCAAACCAGTGAACACCACTGAATATCGTGGAATGGTTGGTTCACTAATGTATTTGACTGCCAGTCGACCAGATATAATGTTTGCAACATGTCTATGTGCCAGATTTCAGGCTAACCTAAAAGAATCACATTTGCATGCTGTTAAGCGCATCTTCAGATACCTGAAAGGGTGTCCTAGCCTTGGACTTTGGTATCCCAAAGGCTCAGGGTTAGATCTAATGGGTTATTCAGATTCAGATCATGCAGGTTGTAAGATAGATAGAAAATCAACAACTGGTGGTTGTCACTTCCTTGGAGGAAAACTGGTAAGTTGGACCAGCAAGAAGCAGACGTCAGTCTCTATGTCCACTGCTGAGGCAGAGTACATTTCTGCGGCCAGTTGCTGTGCCAGATTCTCTGGATCAAGAACCAGTTACTAGATTATGGTCAGAAGTATACAAGGACCCCAATCTTTTGTGACAACACCGGTGCAATTGCTATATCTCACAACCCAGTGATGCACTCCAAAACAAAGCATATTGACATCAGGTATCATTTTATCCGTGATCATGTTATGAAAGGAGATATTGAAATTCATTTCATCCCCACTGACAAACAGCTTGCTGATGTTTTTACAAAACCTCTTGATGAGAAAACTTTTAAACATCTTATCAGCGAGTTGGGAATGTTAAATCCTTAAAACTGGAGATTTTGTTATGAACGCGTCAGTGACACTGATATGTTCTCCAGTTGAGGAGGTCCAGATAATCTTTGCTCGCCAGGCTATCGAACGCCTTTGTGATACTATCCTGGCACTAATTGATTTATGGATCATCATTCTAGGGGGAAAGACTCAAAATATTTTTCTGACCAAAACTCTTTTGTTTGAAAAATTGCAACTGGAGAACTCTCCAGTTGGAAACTTGCACTGGACTAATCCTCCAGTGTACATGTTCAGTCTTGTCTTAAAACTGGTAGTCAACCAGATTTCATAACGTTTGAAAATACCTGGTCAATTTTTGTGACACGTGATGGTACTCGAGTGTTTTAACCCACTTGCAACCGTCATATGACGTGTCAAGGTCATTTTTGTAAAAGGTAACACTTTTTATTGGGAATATGAAAAGTTAGTGGGCGCGTGGGAAGTTAAGCCGTCGTAGCATTTAATGCTGACACGGAGAATTAAATTTTTGGTTCAAAATTCAAATTAACTTTTGTAAAAATATCTAATGAATTTGATTTTTCCATTAAAATATTCTTGGTATTTCATTGGGATCACAACTTCTCCCTATAAATACCTCTCATTTACTCCAAAACACATTTACTTCTTTTCTCATTCCTTCATTCAATTCCAATCATCAACAATTGCTTCTTTTCTCTCTCTGCTTAATAAATCAAGAACCTAATTCCTAAATTCTCAATTTCATTTTCATATCATACTAAAATGGCTCCTAAATCTTCTCGATCTAGAGATGTAAATCTCTTACCTGTCCCATACAATCCCTCACCAGGTGTCAAACAGGCACCTGGTGCTCCTGGTAACACTCACCTCATCAAACTAAATCCCAATAATCCGATGGCGAGTTTACTAGGAACTCAAGGGGCCGATACACTTATTGGGAGAATCCGAAAGTTTTTGAGGGATTCTCCAATCGGTCCCACCTTCTCTGCCAACCCACGAAGATTGTATCATGACTATCTTTGTGAGTTTTGGTACACTGCTTCTCTTTCTGCTGACTGTTCTTCCATCTCCTTCACATTAAAAGGGGGAACGGTCGAGTGTACCTTATCGGCAGCAACGTTGAGAGAAGCCCTCTCTCTCAACTATTGGCTTCCTGGGGAGAATCCAACTGTTCTCTCCCCAAACATCAATTTCAGGCAAGTGCTCCTTGAAATGGGACACAAGGAGTGCCTGGAAAATGGCGTCCTTAAAACTAAGGGTGTCATGACGATGAAAGGCCTCACACCATCCTGGAGGTACTTTTTTATTCATCTGGTGGAGAGTATGGGTGGGAGTTCTGGTGGATTGGACCAGATAAACTCCTCACAAGCAGAGATGGCTTACTGCTTGTGGAATGGTTTAAGAGTGGACTTTGCCGATATTCTGTACAGAAGTCTTGTGCAGAAACTGAAGGGCACAAGGAGACATTGCATCCCCTTCTCCAGGTATTTGTCACTCTGCTTTAAGCTGATTCTGGGCATTGAACAATATAAAAACATACAATCATCTTACACTGTCCCAGATCTGCTCAGTAATCTTGACTCCTTGGTATCTGAACCTGGGGAGGTTGAGATTCCTCAAAGAATGTTGCTGGCATTCACTAAAACCGATGCACCAGTCCAAGGTGAGTCGGAAAGACAACTGGGCGGGCCTCAAAACAATGAGGGACCCACCAGTTCGTCTGCTGGAAATGTGACGGTTGCAGAACCCGTGCAACTGTCTAACCCCTCCAGCACCAGCGTGTCAGTCCCTTTAACTTTCTACCCTGGAGACCTCCCAACAGGTCCTCCAGGTGTTCCAAAGGCAACAAGATCACGTCGTCCTAGGAAACAGTCAGCACTTGCCACTGACAGTAGAAACCAAGCCAGCCCTCCAGTTTCCTCCCAACAGGAACACTGGAGAGAGTCAAATGGGACAACCGCAAGCAGCCACCCTCGAAATTTCTGTAGGAGAGGGTGGTGAAGAAAATACTGGGCTACCCCAACCCAGAATAGAGTTAGAGTCTGCACAAAGTGTCCACGACCTACCTTCTGACACTTCTCTTACACGAACTGATGACGTCTCTGGCCAGTCACAGGTGGAGACCGAGGTTCCACACTCTACTGTTGATGATGTTATGACTGTGGATGGAGCAGTTATAACTGAGGCAACCCCAGTGAACTCTATCCCTGGTGACGTTACCCTGGTAACTGAACCTTTAACAGATGCAACCTTCCAGGAAACTGGAGAAGGTCATCTGGAGACTGACCAATCTGGTCAGCCCTCAGTTACATTCATGGATCTGGACATGAATGTTAATGACGAGGAAATCCTTATTGAATCTTCGGATTCTGAATGAACTACTTCAGACATGGAGATTTTTGGTTCTTCTGTACAAGATCCAAACCCTTCATCTCATGTCTCGCCTCCAGAAGCTTCAATTTCACTTTTACCATCTCAGTCAACTGAGCATACTGATACTCCATTTTCCACTTATAGCTATATGTCTGGAAACAGACGTATGGCACCATCACCACTTGGGCAGTTCTCACTTCTTCGAGAAATGCCACCACCACCGCCGCCGTTGATCACACCTGAGCATTCTCAGCATGATCAACACATTGTTACTTCAGTTCCTTCTTCTACAACCCCTCCTATTTCTTCAACTGTCACTGAGTCACCATCTGATCAGGTTACTCTTGTAGTACCTCCCCCAGTGGCTCCAGTGGCATCTACTGCTGGTCCAGTGACACCTTCCCCTCCGTCACTGGACAGTCAATTTCTGTCTTTCCAAACTGATATCCAACACCTTCTTACCAGGGTGGAGGATATTCAAAAGACACTTGATAAAAACACCAAGTCTTTCTCCAGATACCACAAGGATCATTTGACCAATATTAAAGTGGTTGATCTGGGGATTAATAAGTTTTCAACCAATGAAGACTTGGTGTTCAAAAAGCTCAATGAGTTGGTCACTGGCTGCAACAATCTGGCCATTTCTTTAAAAGAAGCCTTTGACCTTACCCAGACTAAAGTCACAACCTCAATCTCCAATTTGCTGGATAACACTGTTAGAAGATCTGAGGTAGATTTAAGGGAAATTGAAAAACCTGGGTTGAATGTGACTGAGCTTGGGCAGCAGTTGATGACTTCAGTTGGTCAGAAAATTGAGGATACGTTGGGTGCAAGGGAAACACAACTGATTGAAAGGGTGATGTCTGAGATCACCAAGCTGGCCACTCCTCAGGTTGATTTGGCCCCAATCACTACTGAAATCAACCAGTTGATGGGCAGCTTAGATAATTTGAGTGCCCAAGTATCCTATCATACAAAGTCTCTTGATACTCTGACAACTGAAGTGGAAAAGTTGAAGAAAAAAGATTCAGAGGTAAAGGAGAATGTGGTTGTGGGTCTTGCCGAAGATTCTAAAATCTTGGAAGAACTGAAGGCTGGTCAGACACAAGTTGCTGCAAATGTTCTGACCCAGCCTAGAGAAACCAACCATTTATGGAGATCCTTTCGCATGATGTGCACCATTTTCAAAGAATGCAAGGATATGCAGTCATGGCAGCCTCTTGACCGGTTGCCATTTCACAATCAAGACTGGGAAGTCATAAGGGCAGGTCTAGATGCTGCCAAGGGGGAAAGAGGTGCAGTCCTTGCATCAACTCAAACTGAAGGAACTCCATCTGAACAACAAGCTGTTGTTGCTGCTGTCAGTACTGATGCTGATCAGAGAACAACTGAAAGGGCGATTGTGGTAGCTGCTGGTACTGATGCCAGTCAGCATGAATTTGAACAGTTTGAAGGTGTGGGTGATAGGGGGAATATTGATAAGGGCAAAGGAATAGCAACTGATGATACTGCCCAGCTGGCCACTGATTTACCATTATTAGAAACTGGTAATGCTGACATACTTCCTCCAGTTTCTTCAAGTGAAAGCAAAAGACTGGAGAGACTTGGTAATGAAATTAAAGAAAGGAAAAAGATGAAACAAGCAAACCAAGCTCTTGCCAGAGAAAATCTTGTAAGAATGAAGATGCTTGATATAAGTGATGCTCTTCTTTTGGGTATCACAACGGAGGAATATGTCACGATCAAAAATGATGCAAGGATAGTGGGCATGTTAAAAGAAATGCTTGAAATTGAACTTGAACTTGACAGACACTATCCTGATGATGAAGCCGAATATGATGCCAGGAATCTAAATATATCAGTGGAGAAGGCTAAGGAGACTCGGGCCAGTGGGATTCTTAAAAGAATTGAAAATGTTAAAAAGGTTGTGAAAAGGGTATTGAATCCACCAAGAAGGAACCCTCAACCAAGAAGACAACTGCCCAGGGATGCTGATCTAAGAACCTGGATTGAACCAACTGGCGAAGTCTCGAATGATGACATCAAAGCCGCTGTGCAGGCTGCTGGAGCTGGGACTATTAAAATTACAAATGAATCTGAAGCCAGAAATTATTATTCCCAGATCATGGCAACCAGAAGGCAATCCAATACCATAAATGGTGTCTTTGTAACAATCAAGTCAGGCACCAAGGTCTTTCATGTTGAAGTCAGTTACACTAGAGGGCCACTAATTAAAACTGACAATCCTGGTGTGATGCAATATGGGTTCTGAATGGGTTGAGATGGTGAACTTTTTGGAAGCTAAGGCACAAAAGAATAGGTTTGAGAAGGCATGGGTCAACTTCTTAAAGGGCAAGATTCAACATAAAGAGAATCTGGAGCTGAAGTTGAATATTGATCCTGAAGACTCTCGTCCTATCTCTTCAGTGTCAAAGAGAAGGAGAACTGGCGAAGGGCCATCTGATTAAGTTCTCCTTCCAGTTTATCTACTTGTATTTTTTTTATTTACATTCTTGTAACTCTTGTAAATTTCATATTGTATAAATGAAGTTGCCAGATTGTAACAACAAGATAGATAATAGATTAAATCTAACAAACTCAAAAGAAAACACCCAAGGCATTTACTGATCTATAAAAATGCCTTGGAAAACTTAGATAGATTTAGTCAAACAAGTTTTTCCAGTTCATACTTGTACAGATACAAGAACTAGAAAGACTTGGCAATATTTCAGGACAAATAGGGGGAATTTGTTAGGACCAGTTTTGCTGAAAACTGGCCAGTCTCCAGTTGCATCTGGAGACTAGAAGATTTGTCCAGAAATATATGAAGTCCAGTTGCAATGTACAGTTATGCAACTGATGACTTCCTCCAGTTGACATCTGACCAAGACACCTGAAGACATTCCAACTGAAGTCGAAGACATCAAGTGGAAGAAAGAGAATGACAATGGCAGCGAAGCCCAGTTGTCATTCTACTTCAGATGGAAACTGGAGCTGAACAGTTTAAAGTATTTACAACACTTTACACTGTTTACGAGGAAGGCCTTTTTTACTTTATGTATCTTTATCCAGGTAATTTCCTTATCCGTGCATAAAGTAAACAAGTACATAAAGCAGGTTGATAAAGTAAGAACTCTGTCTTACTTTATCCAGCATTTAAGGAAAAGTCAAATTGCCTCCTTAAATGCTATCAACCACATTTGTACGACAAAGTTGGAATCCCAATGCCAACTTTGTCTATAAATAGAGGCCTTTGCACAACCAAGAAAACACTTTGCAAACCTGCAATATTCTTGGTGGACTTGTGCAATATTCTCTCAATCTTAAAAGGAACACTTCACAACTCTAAGTGCTTTCGATTGTTTAGAGAATTTCCAAGTATTAGATCGATTGTATTTCATAGGTTGTTAGGATATTTACTCTTTTGTATTATCTTGGTTCCGCAACAACCTTGTAATTTATTTAACATTAATAAATAAATTACACTTGAAAAATACATATCATCTCACCAATTTTACTTTACAAGTATTTATGTTATTGCATTGTCTTTACTTATATTGTTCGTCACCTTTATAAGTAATAGATGTCCCGGTAAGTGGTCAAGTTCTATTTATAAATAAGTAATACGGTACACATAGATATGCACGCAGCATGTAACATACGATTGACAAAATAGTACGCTACGTATGTTTATTTTTTTAATTTACACAAAATTAATATGCTACGTATAATATTAGACGTGACATATAAGGTACGTAGCATATTTAGTCTTCCAACAATGTGAAGAAACAGTAAAGGCTGTTGATGCCCTTATGCAGTTGTTCCGTCAACAGTGAAAGGCACAATAAAAGGCTGGTCATGCGGATATACCTATGCTATATTGTCTTCATATACGCTACGTACCGAATATAGATGTAGCGTATATACAAATAAATAATGTAAATGATAAGCACAAATGTTTCCCTATATAGATGTACTATTGGTTGTCATAAAAACCATACACCTTCCATGAACCAGACTGTATCATTTCATACTGACGTCGTTTCACTGTATCTGAATACTTGTATTTGTGATATTCATTGTAAACTCTACGTGTTCAGATTAATTAAAGACTTCATTTCGAAAGTATTTACAGTATAAAAGAAACAACCATCAAACAACCCATATTTGAATCTTTTACCCCTTTGCGAAAAATACACCCATTAAATCACGATAATGGTTCTTCAGTTTATTTGCAAATCCGGACCTAACTACCCAACAACTCAGGTATATATTGTTTTGATAACCAAATAAATCGTACATTTGAGGGTAAATTTTTTTTTTTTACAATCTTGAATATTTACCAGCGTTATTGTTTAGGAACTTCCTCGTTTCGTTACAAGTCACCTTGATGTTGTTAATGGATTTATCAAAATAAGTAACAAAGGAGTAATTGCTTTTGATGTTTATGCCAACGTTATAAATGGAGTTCTTGGTGGCGGTGGCGGTGGTTAGGAAACATTTAATCAAGAATTTGAAGCGGATTGGATTAATATACTTTATTTTAGGAAGACTGGTGCGAACAGTTTGATTTGTACTGGGTTTGGGCTTGAGGGAAATGAACTTGAAAGGTATTACTCTGATGATAGTAGTGATGAGGACGATTGCAAACTTCGTTTTATATGTAAATGCACTGAACTTTCATCTAGTGAGCAGGTATTTTTTTTATTTTAATATCGATATTATCAAATGAGTTATTTCAAATAATGTTTTAATTTATACACCAGCCTATTAGTTCGAAGTTTTTGAAGCAATGGATGGATCCAACACAAGTGAGTATCAAGATAAAAACACGACGTTCTACAAGAAACATTGATGTAAATGAAACCGGATTTCATGGAATATCCTGGATACGATTGTTTCGGGAGAATGAAATATCTGTTAAGGATTATTTGTTGTTCTCCTTTCACTCTAAGGACACTCTGAAAATGATTATTTTTGATGAATCTGGATTAGAGAAAAATCAATAAATATTTGTATTCAAATTCTGTTTCAATGCTTGCCGAAATAATTAACTTTGGGTTATATGCTTGGATTGTAATTTTTATTAATCGTATTATCTTCTTATCTATAATATTATCGTCCATATAATTTCTTGTGAAAAGTTATGTTTTCAATAATAATATCTAAAAAATCATAAATATATATGATGATACATGACGTATATGTGTTATGTTTTTATAGTTATAATTTTTATGTGTTAAAAAAATATAACTAAATAACAAATATTAATTGATTTACAAATAAAACTTTTAATATAAAAATATAGTAAATGTTATAAAAGTTCTAGTAAAATATGATGCCTTCAAAAACTTTTCACCTAAAAAAGTCCATCCACTGTATACCCAAAAAAATTGAAAGTCCCTCCAATTTTTTTCACCTAAAATCAAAACCCCCTCCACTTTTTACCTTGAAAATTTAAGCCTCACTTTTTCTTAATCTAAACTTCACTTTTCACTCTTACAAAAATAGAACCCTTTCATTCTCCTCTCTTCCTCTTCTTCTTTCTCTCAATCTCGCCGGGAAAATCTAACCGCCATCGCCCCAACCGCCTCTGCCACCGGGAAAAAACCTTCCAACGCCGCCTTCCCCTTTGGTCTCTTGCCAGAAAATCAACACATCCTCTCTTTTCGATCTTAATCTCGCCGGGAAACTAAACGCCGCCTCCCTTGTTAAGCTACAACTGCCGTCGCCGCCTGCCACCAGAAAAACATTACAACCGCCGCCGCCTGCCACCAGAAAAAACTTTACAAACGCCGCCGCCTGCCACCGGAAAAACCTTCTGTTAAGCATCCATTTTTGTAAGTTTTTTTATATATATATTATTTGGTTTACAATTGTTGGATTTTGTTATATGTATTTGTTTATTTTTATATATTTTGTGTCACCCATTTAGCCATCTGTAGCATCTGCTAGTATCACTTAATAAAATATTACTTCTAATACAGAAGGAAGTGAAGAGATAACTTATTGAAATAAGTCAAAGGATTCACACAAAGTAAAAGGTAAGTTAATTGTAATTTTAGTAATATATATAATTATATATGTATATGATATTGAAGTGTTATTAATCTATTTTGACTTTTCATGGATTTTCAGAATAAAATAGAGCTCCTTGAAGACAACTGTCCAGGCTGCTCCTTGAAGGACTTTCTTTGTCTTTGCTAAAAGTCATTTTTGTTGATTTTTGTTGTAGTGATATTACATGAAGCTTTTATTAATTCTACCCAAATGTTTTTTAGTTATGTATGTATTATACTATGCCTTTTGGGTTAATAGTTGTTTAATTTCGACCAAAGTTTTGGCGTTTTGGTTATTGTTCTTTTATATTGATGTTTACAATATTGTCGTTGTTGTTGCTTGATGATATTGTTATTGTAACACCCGACGTTTAAAAATATGGGTTTTCAAAATCTTTCACCTAACGGTGTAAAATTGCGGAAGCAAAGACTGTAAAAGTCAATACCGATGAAAACATTTCGGTTTCTGCATTTATTGGTGTTACATGCCATACCATGAAATAGTTTAAAATGAAAACCCAACGGTTGCCCAACATTAAACAACCGTTCACACAATACTACATAAATTCGACATCAAAAGGAAACGTAAACAAAAGTCTCCATAATAAGCAACTATGGGTAGCTAAGGAATCTGCATGCTTTCTACCCACGCTCACACGTCCTGCATCTACTAGCCCATCAAGCTAAACCTGAGGGAGCAACCACATTAAAGAAACAAGTGTTAGCTATAAGAATAGCTAAGTAAGATCACACATAATTTAAAAGCATTTGTCCAATTAAAACATTTCTTCATTATTAGACAAACTTATTAGGCACAATCACACATCACACGCAACTGCATATCAACTTCATATCAATTAGGATAATCATCCTAAATGTGCCTATCCTGCATTAATTCCCACGTTATCACACATATCTACGTTATCTGCATTATATCACACATATCTTCGTTTTCTACATATAGGTGTGCCCTGCATCACACACCCCTGCATATAAGTGTGCCCTGCATCACACCCGACTAGATGGTAACCCAAAGGCTAATCATCGTACGTCGTTAAGGAATGGCAAGCCAATCCCAGAGTAATCCGTATGTGGAGGTTGGTCAGACCCCTCGTATTACTCGCCCTGCATTATAAAGACCATGTTGCAAGGAGCCACCCAAGCAACAACTACGTCAACGCACTTAGCCGGGCTAGGGCAAGTACGGGTTAAGCTTAACACTTTCCCTGCATTAGTTTTACGAGCTCGGTTTCACACATATATAGTTTAGGTCCCTGCATTCCTAAACATTCACACACTTTATCTTCATTACGTTTGGGCCCTTAAACGTGCACGTGACATGGCAACTTAGCAAGTCTAGTGTTCTAGATGAGCAAGCCATTAATACATGCACACAACAACATAAACTACGTCATACTGCATTTCAAGATTCTACATGCTACTTCATATAGAAACACTACATTACCCTTCTTACCATAACACATACTACATTATACTTCATTTCTACATTTCCTGCATAATGAGATACTTCGTAATACTACATAAACTGCATAACAATACACTACATTAAGTGATACTTCATTTCACTACATTAGGGTCTGCATTTCAGGTCTCATGGTCAACTACATAACCCATAATACCTCCCGTGTAACCCGAGATACCCACATATATCATAAGTTACCGTTAAGGAAGTTATAAGTAAGAAACCTTTGCTTGTTGAACCCTCAGCGTGACAAAAGTAGTGTATCTTACCTCGATACGGCTCAACAACAAGCTACAAGCACAAAACAATGATGACTAGGTGTCTCCAATAACCTAGAACAAGTATAAGATCGACATATAAGCTAAACAAAATATTTTGTGCAAACTGGGCATCAGGTGCGTCGCACCACCTACTTGGTGCGTCGCATATCGGGCTTCCATTGAAACCCAAATTCCAATCTGGCCAGTTGGTGCGTCGCACCACCCACTTGGTGCGCCGCACCTGGGGTGCCGACCAGCAAACTAAATTTTGAAATTGCTCTAAACGATTCCCATTCAATCTCAAACCTTAACCCCGACCTGGAGACATCAAATTGACCTCTTTGACAACACTTTTAATGACTTTAATCCATCAATTAAACCTTTCATCCTATACATCATGAATCAATCATTTAATCACCCGAATAACATGAAATCGGTGAACGTTTAATCAAATAACCCAACCCAAACCCTTATGGCCTGGATTAAGACTAATATAAGACTCACACAATCAGATCTCAGATGAGGAATACCTATATTACCTGTATTCGGTGATAAAGATCCAAGATCTAAGCAATACACGATCGATTTGGCTCCAAAACGAATAGATCTAGTGAGAAACTTGAGAGGGAAGGGAGGGGATCGGCTAGGGCTTGTTTAGGAGGAAGAAAATCTACATAATGGCTCTCTAATGACAACCCTAAGCCTCTAAACCCGTTTTTGACTTTGCACACATGTCAAAACTAGCCCCTAAGCTTCCTAATGCTTCATTATTGGTCACAAACTACTTTATTGACCATATACATCATTAATCCTTCATTAAATGTCACTACATGGACATTAACCTTCATATTACACACATTCATACTACATTAACATTTAGGCTTACAAGCCTCACACATAACACACATTAACTACATATAAGCATTAAATCTAGAATAGACTTAACGATACACACAATATTGACTTAACGGCATTAGTCAACTAGTAAAGAAAAGTTTGGGATGTTACAGTTATTGTTGTTGTTTGATTTCTGAAAATGAAAACAATTGATGATAGTATTTGGACAATCCGTTGTACAGGAAAATGAATAAAGTACGTAAAAAATTTCCATAGTATTATAAACGTGCATAGAGAAATGATTATGTGATATGCATACTAAGGACATTTTTGATTATGTTTGATAGATTTTGTGTTGGCTGGAAACGAGTCACGAGTCTTACGTATGAGTTTTCGAAAATGATACATATCGATATTTCGTAAATTATATGTATGTGTTTGGTATCATAGAATCAATACGCTACATAGTCTTCTGTACATTAAATATAGGATATGTGTCTTTCCTATAATTTACGCTACATATAGGATTATAAGTAACGTGTCAGTACCTGCTGCATACTTGTTTACAAGACATACGCTACGTATTCGGACGTACGTTAAATATAGGATGTGTCTCGTGTCTTTTCTATAGGCTGCATATAGGGGTATAGGTAACGTCTATGGTAAATGCTAAAGAAAATACGTTCAAATTTGTGTGTTTTTAAGTACACTATGAAATGTGTGTTATTTCGTATTATAGGATGAGTGTGTTTTAAATTTAAGGACATGTGTAAGGTTTTACATTTCTATATTGTTTTTAAGTGTCTTTTGTAAAGGAACTTTTTAAAAGGTTCGACAACGCTTAATCCATAGATAACATACACTATAGTATTAAACACATTACAATATAAAACGTCACAAAAACTAATTTGTACACTTTTCATAGTTCAAAACACTTAAACTAATTTAAAAAATTTTAACATAGTATTTTCAAATTTTCTTATAACTTACTATATGTCGCTGATTAAACAAAAATTATAACAAACGATGTACAAAAAATGGTGTGGTTAACATAAGCTAAAATATTAATTCATTTAAAGGTTTCAAACTTCCCCCATCTTCTATATCTCTTTCCTCCGCCTTCTGGCATTAGCAACACCCACTACCCTTTTCCACATCGTCACCTTCATCATCCACCGTCACAGTTGATCAAGAAAGAATAAAAATATCATACCTTACTATGATTTAACCAAATCTTGAATGATATACGTCGGTTGATTTCCATAACAGCACACCTGATGTCGATTCAATGTTGTTAGGACCAGTTTTGCTGAAAACTGGCCAGTCTCCAGTTGAATCTGGAGACCAGAAGATTTGTCCAGAAATATTAGAAGTCCAGTTGCAATGTACAGTTATGCAACTGATGACTTCCTCCAGTTGACATCTGACCAAGACACCTGAAGACATTCCAACTGAAGTCGAAGACATCAAGTGGAAGAAAGAGAATGACAATGGCAGCGAAGCCCAGTTGTCATTCTACTTCAGATGGAAACTGGAGTTGAACAGTTTAAAGTATTTACAACACTTTACACTGTTTACGAGGAAGGCCTTTTTGCTTTATGTATCTTTATCCGGGTAATTTCCTTATCCGTGTATAAAGTAAACAAGTACATAAAGCAGGTTGATAAAGTAAGAACTCTGTCTTACTTTATCCAGCATTTAAGGAAAAGTCAAATTGCCTCCTTAAATGCTATCAACCATATTTGTACGACAAAGTTGGAATCCCAATGCCAACTTTGCCTATAAATAGAGGCCTTTGCACAACCAAGAAAACAACTTTGCATATTCAGACATTTGCATTCTTGGTGGACTTGTGCAATATTCTCTCAATCTTAAAAGGAACACTTCACAACTCTAAGTGCTTTCGATTGTTTAGAGAATTTCCAAGTATTAGATCAATTGTATTTCATAGGTTGTTAGGATATTTACATACTTTGTATTATCTTGGTTCCGCAACAACCTTGTATTTTATTTAACATTAATAAATAAAATACACTTGAAAAATACATATTGTCTCACCAATTTACTTTACGTATTTACTTTATTGCATTGTCTTTTACTTATAATTCTTCGTCACCTTTATAAGTAATCTAGAACTTGGTATACTATACACTCCAACTGGTCACGTCCAGATTGAGTGTGTGTATTGCAAAGTTACCTCACCATTGACATAGAGGTGTCTTCAGTTAGTACCATCTATTGAGTTGGGACTTATAAGTGGTATCAGAGCAGAAGGCTAATATATTTGCCTAGATCTACTTAGATGACTACTACTGAAGGTGAGGATGGTTCTGGTCCTAATATTGAAAATATTAACTCTAATCCACCCGGTACTCCACCACCTGCTCAAAATGTTAATACCAATCCTCCTCCTCCTCCAAATGCCCCTAACCATATCCATGTACATTATTCTAACACTCCTGTTCCAAAATTTGATGGAAACAGTGAGACCTTCGGTACATGGAAGGCCATAATGCTCTTGCATTTTGGTGGGATAGAGAGGTATATGTTGAAAATCCTTAAGGTTGGACCTTATATACCCATGTCTCTTGGGGTAAGTCCTCTTCTAGATCCAACTGGAAGAAGAGGTACCAGAGAAAAGCTCGAAGACCATTGGTCTGACTCGCAGATTGGTGGACTTGGACACCAAACTGAAAAACATGATCCTTGGAGCTGTCCCTGAAGACTTTATTCCAACACTTGTGTTGTTCCCCAATGCCACGGCAATGTGGGATGAATTAATTATTCAGTTTGAAAGAGGTGATGACACTATTGTCACCAGAAAGGATGCCCTGAACAAGAAGTATGAATCCTTCTTTGCTCTGCCCAATGAAAGTCTAACTGGTACATACACCAGGTTTACTAGCCTCATTAATCAGTTGAGAGGCTTGGGTGTAATAAGGATAAGGATATTCTTCTTGAAAAATTTTGTAATATTCTTCCATCTAAATGGGAAAATATGGTTCTTGTCCTTAGACAAGGTAAAACCCTGCACAACCACACTCTTGCATCGCTCTATGGAGCCTTCAGATTCACTGAAGATAATAATGCTGCGAGACTTGTGGCTGAGCAGGATGCCATGAACCATGCCCAGAGTTCCAAGGTTGCTAGTATAACTGAGCGACCTTGTGCTGCTTTAATATCTGCTGAGAGTGTCCAGTCACA
Source organism: Erigeron breviscapus (assembly GCA_034093135.1). NCBI lineage: Eukaryota > Viridiplantae > Streptophyta > Magnoliopsida > Asterales > Asteraceae > Erigeron > Erigeron breviscapus. Next base: position 4,806,866 of record CM067169.1, on the reverse strand, counting down.
CTCAATGAAGGAGATGTTGAACAGTTTCTTAAACTCTGGTCTGACCACTGAAATCAGTGATGGTTGTGATGAAACTGACGATGATGATCTGGTCTCCATGATTGCTAAAACCTTCAACAGGTTTAAGCATAAATCTAATAGATTTAATGGCCCAAACAATGCTTCCAGCTCCACCTCTCTGGATAAAGCCAATCTTACCTGCTATAAGTGTGGTAAGAAAGGTCACTTTATGAAAGAATGCAGATCTAGTCAGATGAACAACCAAACTGGTCCCCCTGTCCCTAATTTTACTAGGCCTGATGATAGCTACAAAGCTAAATACAAAAAGCTTAAGGCCCAGATTGCCCTCTTGTCATTTGAAAAAGAAAATAATAAAAACAAGTGCATGATGGCAAAGAATGAAGAAAATTGGGAACTCTCTGATGACTCATCTGATGATGATGATGAAGAGTTAAGGGACATGTGTTTCATGGCCTTGGAAGATCAACAGCAACATGTGGCAAAAAAGGATGTCATCACTGGAAGATGGGTGGATATCATACTGAAAAAGGTATGTGATTATGATAACCAGGTTGATCCAGAACTGAAACTGGACCTTGCTGAATCACTAAATGGTGATTTAGTGTTTGTGGAAACTGTTAGAGCAGACAGTGAAAGATACCTTGAAACTATCTTAACTGAACTGACCAATGTGAGACCACAATTAAATGATTTACAAAGTGTCCAGTTGGCTCTCAAGGAGTCAGTTTTAAAAAATGAGGCTTTAGTACTTGAAAATCAAAATTAAAATCTAATCTTGAAAAAGAACAAATGATTATCAAGTCATGGGTAAAGGCATCTGGAAAGAATTACGATGCCTTTTCAAAAACTATTGATGCCCAGAAAAATGCATGGAAATCTGGTGATGTGGAGATGGCTGCACTCATACCAGATCTTCATGCCTTGCCTCCAGCTCTTAGGGTTGAAACCCCATATGATCAACCTAAGACTGTCAAAACTGAACGAATGAGACCACCCCCACTGAGGTTAAATCTGGAGCTAAACAGGCTAAAGCTCCAGTTAAAAAGGCTGCTGGTGACAAGCCTTTACCTCAAAAGTCTAAAGAGCCCAAGACTCAAAAGACCAAAACTCCAGCTGAACCTAGGTCCAAGGTTCAGCAGCCTGATGAAAAAAATATTTTGTTAAAACTGAAAAGTCAACTCCAACTTTTGTCCAGGCGGGTTCAGAGTTGCACTGCCAGAATCAAAAATTTGGAAGGAGTCTCGTCCTCTCCGGTTGTTAAACAAAATATAAAACCCCCTTCAAAAGTAAAACAAAATGTTCCATCTAGAACAAAATCTGGAAAGAAAAAGGGGAATAAATATCAAAAACCAATCGTTTTTACTCCTGCACCTGGAGCTGATGAAAAAGCTCCAGATGCAGCATCCAGTTCCAACCCACCAGAGTCAACTGAGACTTCCAGGGAGAAGTCCAGTGAACCCATCAAGAAAAGATGGGTTCACAAAAATAACTAATGATTTCTGTGGGTGTGCAGGGCGATCGTAAAAAGAACACCTGGTATCTGGACAGCGCTGCTGGCCGGACAATGACCGGATGTAAGCCCCTGCTGGAAGAGTTCACTGTCCAAGATGGACCGACAGTGATGTTTGGTAATGATCAAAATGGAAAGACTGAAGGATATGGTGTAATCAATAATGGACAAGTCCAGTTCACCAGAGTTGCATTTGTGAATGGTTTAAAATACAACCTGATCAGTGTCAGTCAACTCTGTGATGATGGATATAAGGTATTGTTCGATATTGCTCAAGGCACCATATTTAACAAGGATTGGAAAGTGGTGATGATTGCACCAAGGAAGGGAAATGTGTACATCATGGATATGGAACCAGCTCCAAAAGAGCAGTGCTTCTATACCAAGGCTGATGAGGACACCAACTGGTTGTGGCATAAAAGATTATCCCATCTTAATTTTAAAAATATTAATAAGTTGTCTCGCAAACAACTGGTGGATGGGATACCTCAAATTTCTTTAATAAAGAAAAGCCATGTCCAGGGTGTAAGATGGGCAAGCAGAAAAGGGCCAGTTTCAAGACCAGACAAAACTTCAGCATCACTGAACCTCTTCACATGCTTCATATGGATCTCTTTGGTCTAGTGAATGTTCAAACTAGAGCTGGAAAGAAATACACTCTAGTTGTGGTTGATGAATTCTCCAGATTCTGCTGGGTGATATTCATCAGATCCAAGAGCGATGCACCTGCTGAAATCATCTCTCTCATCAAACGAATTGAACTCAAATATACTCGAAAAGTGTGTCAGTTGCGAAGTGATAATGGTACTGAATTTCAAAATAAGATACTTGAAACATTTTGCAATGACACTGGCATCTCTCAAAACTTCTCATCAGCACACTCTCCAGAGCAGAATGGAGTTGTGGAAAGGAAAAATCGTACACTGATAGAAGCCGCCAGAAGCATGCTATCTGAATCAGGTCTTCCCACCAGTTTTTGGGCAGAAGCAGTTGCAACAGCCTGTCACACCCAAAACCGGTCTGTCTACATCAAGAGACACAAGAAGACTGCTTATGAAGTACTCAGGAATCGGAAACCAAATATTGGATATTTTCATGTATTTGGTTGTCCAGTTTATATTTTAAATGATTCCAGTCAGCTTGGAAAGTTTGATGCAAAAGCTGATGAAGGGGTATTTTTAGGCTATTCAGATATTCGAAAGGCCTTTAGAATTTATAATTATAGACTCCAAAAGGTTCATGAGACAATGTAACAACCCTACTTTTTAAATATTATATATGTGCTAGTTAGGTTGTCTATGATCCCGCAAGCCATAGTTATACTTGAAGCTAGTAGATAATGCCCCTAAATTAGCAATCTAAAGCTATTGTTAGTGTTGAGTTCAACTTAATAAAACACCTTTGAGCAAAAACTTTTATTAATATTTAATCAAGTTATAAATAATAAAGTGAGTCTCACAAGTTGAGATAACGATCAAGAACTCTTATAAACATCCAACAATTTAACCATCAAGCCAATTTAAGTAAACATGACATGAAAATAACGTGACTAACTCAAAAATATGTTTATAAACTAATGTGCACATAAAAGTGCTTGAATAATAATAATAGGTGTATAAATGTCTAAATAAATACAAAATGTACATAAAATGACTTAAGTAGCTAAATTAAGACACAAAAATATATATACATATATACATATACACGACATACATAGATATACTTGGACACAAACAACTAACTATACTTACAATTAAACATATATTACTCTTACAAAACAAATAACCACTTAAATATACATACATACATATACACTTATAATAAAAAAAAAGAATAGAAAAACCCTTCAATTCCCCCTCCCTTTGGCCGTCCCCCTATACACACACACTCATCACATTTTCAAATATCAATCTCACTTTTACATGCAACCAATGAACCAAACTCATTCTACACTCTTACACTCCAAAAACACACACACTTGCTCTCACCAAAAACTCTCTTCTCTCCCTTTCTTTTCTTCATGTAGTTCGGCCCAAACAAAGAAGAAGAAAACACCCACAAATCTTAACTAAACTATAACAATAATAAGAGTTTTAAGTTAGATTAGTAAAGGGTTAATCCAAGCAAGGTTCAAGGGTTGTTTAAGGCTTAGATTAAAGGTTATTAGAGGGTTTGGAGGCCACAAAAATCTGCACTTTTTCATCAAAAAAAAAAGTGTTCTTCAAGGGTATATATCTTCACTCTTTACTAGATAAATCTTATTCTTGTTTATATTCAAAGGTTTTATCAAAAAGTTTATGTTTCTTCTTGTTTTCTTTATATTATACACTTGATGAGGGCAAAGTTGATAGAATCTTTCTTCCCATGCTCATGCATGGCAAATCTAAGAAGAAAAATCCAAGGATTCAACTATTTAAGACCCAAAAGTGTTGTTTTAGATTAAATAGCTTTTAAAGTAATTTTTCCTTTGAAAGATGATTTTATCTTTATAAGTTTGGATGAATATATTTCTGGAAATTTACATAAAAATATGTTTTTATGTTGATGGATTAAAGTTGGATAAAGATTTGTTGTTCAAATGATGAGATGGATGCATGCATGATTAGATTTAAGAAAGTTGGATCTTTTGTTGGATTATGGGATGAATATGGACTTGTCATAATTGAAAAATATGTTGATCTTGATGATATTATTCTGGAAAAATTGATAAAATATCAAGGATACCAAGCTTAAATCAAAACATGTTAAAATAAGCTAGAAATCATAAACCGAAAACACTCAAAAATGCATTTTGAGCACACACATGCACCATAATCTTATGACCAAGAAAATATGATAAACCTACTGGAAATAAGTTATTTCAAAAGTATAAAACTCAAGTCATTTGATACATGGCAAGATTAAGCTCAAAAATTACCTTTTCGGGTCAAATAATCACTAACCGAATGCACAAAATTGCACATATCACACCACCACCACTACCACGACTTGGACTATCAAAATATGATAAACTTTCTGGAAATAATAAAACAAGAATGAAAATCCATTTTGAAGCACTTTAATTGTTCAAGAAATGAGGCTAAAATCACTATTTCGGTAAACGATTTTTAAGCATAAAATCCTCAAAATGAGCCATATACAAAAGAACCTGATTTGATATGAAATTACCATGGTAAAATTTGCCTAAAAGGCCTGGGATTTTTGGCCAAAAGACTATGTGGTGATTTTTAGGAATTTCCATGAATTATTGAATTTAAATAGTAATTAAAAGGTGAATAAATTAATAAATAAATTAGGTAAACTATGAACTTGGTTAAACCTTCTTAACCATTGATAAGAATAACTCAATACTGGAGAAAAATATTAAAAGTCAAGGACAATGTGTTACATGATTTAAAGGTAAATAATTATGTAAAAATCACTAATTAATCATCTATTATTAAATTAATGGAAAAATACACAAATAAATATATAAAACATAAAATTCTAAGTTAAAAGGCATAAAAGTCAGTATATAACTCAATTATAATTATTCATAATTTATAAAGATAAATATGGAACTTAAAAGTATTTTTAAGGAATTATTTAATTAATAAATCAATAAAATGAATAAATAATTAATTAAATAATATTAAATTAAATAAAATTACAAATCAGAAAATATACATAAAATATTAATATTATAAGATCACTAATGATTCCAAATATTATTATTAAACAAAGTATACAATGGAAACATATAAATCAAAGTCAAACTACCGAAATTCCAATAAACGTACAAAACGTACAATAAGGAAACGACTCTTACCACCAAATCTCTTATAACCAAATAGTGTGAACAATATAATGCACTTGAATTCCATAATTAAACAACAACCAAAGATGGGCAAGTCTATTAGCAAACATCTCATGATCTAGCTTACTAGTTCATGCAACACACACTTACGTTGTGTATATTTAAATACCATGGTTTAGGCTTGCTTGAGGGACGACACCACTAGACGAAGATCACGCATTTGATCAGCCCCTAATACTCTCAAATCAAGTGAGTCATAGCCCCCTTTCAAACTATTTTATGTGTTTAACTATCGGGGTGAAAAGCATGATATATAAATAAAATTGCTTTCTATATATATATATGAAATGATTCTTGATATTATGATTACGAAATGAAATTATAACGTATGCTCAATGTGATAAATGTTATATGATGAGCTTGAGTTCTGTCAACCCGTTATTTTTCGGTACACTACTATTTACTCCGAAAGGGGAGGCCTGTAGTTAGAGAGTTGCGCAACTAGGAGTCGTCCACCCACCCAGAGCGTAACGGTGGAATGTTGGTTGCCTTCGTGACGACCTTCACTTCCAGTCCGACCAGAGCGGTGTTCTAGCTACTTTAAATTTAAATGGTCGTCTCCATGGCACGACCCCAATTATAAATAAAGCACTTGATTGACAGCTTGTGCTATGAAATGAAATGATATATATTGTTTGGACATGAAAAAGTAGTAGTAATATATAAGTTATGCCCCTTGTGGCCAAATGAAATTGATATTGAATTATGCCCTTGTGGCCAAATGAATTTGATATTGAATTATGCCCTCGTGGCTAAATGAAATTGATGTTAATACGTTGGATATTATGATTTGAGCATACGTTTCGGAAATGAATATTTTGAAAGAATACTTGAAAGTTTTTGCGACTTATTAACTTGATTTGATGGAATATAAATATGTTGTTAGCATAAACCTATGAACTCACTCAACTCTCGTAGTTGACACTTTTCTTCATGCTTTTCAGGTTTAGAGCAGTAAGTTAGCACTTTGGACTGCCTTTTGGATGGCTTGTTGTCTGTTGTATGTTGGACTACTAATGCAACATTTGATCTTTTATTATGACTTTGGTTATGTAATGGTTTCTAAACGTCAACTTTAACTATATAATCTTTTGGGTTTGAATGACATTTGAAACTTATGTTGGTGATTTATAATTACATCTTTTGTACCATGTCGTTCTGTGGCACTTCATGTTTCCGCCCTAGTCGGGGTGTTACAGACAATTCATGTCACATTCGACGAATCCAATGATACAATCAATAAGAGACAAAGTCTTGATATCTCTCCAGTTACTCCATTAAATTTCGGTGAAACTGACTAAGTTCATCAGTAAGTTGTTTCACCAGAAAAAGCTTTCAGTTTCACTCAACTGGAACCTGTTCAAAAGAAGAAAACCACTAGTGACACTTCATTTTATCCCTCCATCAGTTTTAACTTACCACAAAAACTGGTGATTGGATCAGATGTACGTGCCACTCCAATATCAGCACCAGTTCAAACTTCAACTTCTCCAGTTCTTCAAGAAATGCCTTTTAATGAAGAATTTCATGATGCAAATCGTGACCTCATTGACTCTGATGAGGACATTGAAGTAGTTTGGACTGATCCTCCTCCAGAAGCCACTGCAGATGAAGAAGATCGCCAGGTGACTTGCACTGATATTGTAGTTCACCAGCCTAGTCAATACACTAAATGGACTCGAGCACATCCAATTGAACAGATTGTTGGAGATCCAAGTAGTGGGGTTCAGACTAGAAGAGCCACCAGTGAGCAATGCTTAAACGTCACCTTCTTATCACTGTTTGAACCGAAGAAGATTGACGAGGCTATGGCAGACCCAAGCTGGGTGGAAGCTATGCAAGAAGAGCTCATCCAGTTTGAAAGGAATAATGTTTGGGAACTTGTTCCTTGTCCACCAGGGTTAAAGAAAGAACCTATTGGTACTAGATGGGTCTACCGAAATAAGATGGGTGAAGATGGCAATATTGTAAGAAACAAGGCCAGATTAGTTGCCAAGGGTTACTGTCAAGCAGAGGGTGTTGATTTTGATGAAACTTTTGCTCCAGTTGCAAGACTTGAAGCCATAAGAATTTTCTTGGCTTATGCAGCTCATCTGCAATTTAAAGTCTTCCAGATGGATGTCAAAAGTGCGTTCCTTAATGGAACATTGGAAGAATAAGTGTATGTTAAACAGACTCCAGGCTTCATCAATGAGAAGCATCCTCACTGGGTATATAGACTGAACAAAGCTTTGTATGGTCTAAGACAAGCCCCAAGAGCCTGGTATGACACTTTAACTAAACATCTTCTCAAAAATGGCTTTCAAAGAGGTGCAATAGATAATACCTTATTTATTTTAAAAGAAAAAGGTAATATCTTATTGGTACAAATTTATGTTGACGATATTATATTTGGTTCAACTGATGATGCAATGTGTAAAAAGTTTTCTAAAATCATGTCATCTGAGTATGAAATGAGTTTAATGGGTGAATTAACATTTTTCTTGGGTCTTCAGATTAAGCAAACTGAAAATGGAATATTTATAAACCAAGAAAAATATGTCAGAGATTTGTTAAGAAAATACAAATATGATTCAATCCCATCGAAAAACACACCTATTGCAGCACCTTTAAATTTGGACTCTGACCCAACTGGCAACCAGTGAACACCACTGAATATCGTGGTATGGTTGGTTCACTGATGTATTTAACTGCTAGTCGACCAGATATAATGTTTGCAACATGTCTATGTGCCAGATTTCAGGCTAACCCAAAAGAATCACATTTGCATGATGTTAAGCGCATCTTCAGATACCTGAAAGGGTGTCCTAATCTTGGTCTTTGGTATCCCAAAGGCTCAGGATTAGATCTAATGGGTTATTCAGATTCAGATTATGCAGGTTGTAAGATAGATAGAAAATCAACAACTGGTGGTTGTCATTTCCTTGGAGGAAAACTGGTAAGTTGGACCAGCAAGAAGCAGACGTCAGTCTCTATGTCCACTGCTGAGGCAGAGTACATTTCTGCGGCCAGTTGTTGTGCCCAGATTCTCTGGATCAAGAACCAGTTACTAGATTATGGTCAAAAATATACAAGGACCCCGATCTTTTGTGACAACACCAGTGCAATTGCTATATCTCACAACCCAGTGATGCACTCCAAGACAAAGCATATTGACATCAGGTATCATTTTATTCGCGATCATGTTATGAAAGGAAACATTGAAATTCATTTCATCCCCACTGACAAACAGCTTGCTGATGTTTTTACAAAACCTCTTGATGAGAAAACTTTTAAACATCTCATCAGCGAACTGGGAATGTTAAATCCTTAAAACTGGAGATTTGATTATGAACGCGTCAGTGACACTGATGAAGTTCTCCAGTTGAGGAGGTCCAGATAATCTTTGCTCGCCAGGCTATCGAACGCCTTTGTGATATTATCCTGGCACTTATTGATTTCTGGATCATCATTCTAGGGGGAAAGACTCAAAATATTTTTCTGACCAAAATTCTTTTGTTTGAAAAATTGCAACTGGAGAACTCTCCAGTTGGAAACTGGCACTGGACTAATCCTCCAGTGTACATGTTCAGTCTTGTCTTAAAACTGGTAGTCAACCAGATTTCATAACGTTTGAAAATACTTGGTCAATTTTTGTGACACGTGATGGTACTCGAGTGTTTTAACCCACTTGCAACCGTCACATGACGTGTGAAGGTCATTTTTGTGACACGTGATGGTACTCGAGTGTTTTAACCCACTTGCAACCGTCACATGACGTGTCAAGGTCATTTTTGTAAAGGTAACACTTTTTATTGGGAATACGAAAAGTTAGTGGGTGCGTGGAGAAGTTATTGCTGACACGGAGAATTAAATTTTTGGTTCAAAATTCAAATTAACTTTTGTAAAAATATCTAATGAATTTGATTTTTGCCATTAAAATATTCTTGGTAATTCATTGGGATCACAACTTCTCCCTATAAATACCTCTCATTTACTCCAAAACACATTTACTTCCTTTTCTCATTCCTTCATTCAATTCCAATCATCAACAATTGCTTCTTTTCTCTCTCTGCTCAATAAATCAAGAACCCTAATTCCTAAATTCTCAATTTCATTTTCATATCATACTAAAATGGCTCCTAAATCTTCTCGATCTAGAGATGTAAATCTCTTACCTGTCCCATACAATCCCTCACCAGGTGTCAAACAGGCATCTGGTGCTCCTGGTAACACTCACCTCATCAAACTAAATCCCAATAATCCGATGGCGAGTTTACAAGGAACTCAAGGGGCCGATACACTTATTGGGAGAATCCGAAAGTTTTTGAGGGATTCTCCAATCGGTCCCACCTTCTCTGCCAACCCACGAAGAATGTATCATGACTATCTTTGTGAGTTTTGGTACACTGCTTCTCTTTCTGCTGACTGTTCTTCCATCTCCTTCACATTAAAAGGGGGAACGATCCAGTGTACCCTAACGGCAGAAACTTTAAGATGCCTTTCTCTCAACTATTGGCTTCCTGGGGAGAATCCAACTATTCTCTCCCCAAACATCAATTTCAGGCAAGTGCTCCTTGAATGGGACACAAGGAGTGCCTGGAAAACGGCGTCCTTAAAATAAAGGGTGCCATAACGATGAAAGGCCTCACACCATCCTGGAGGTACTTCTTTATTCACTTCTTCGAGAAATGCCACCACCACCGCCGCCGTTGATCACACCTGAGCATTCTCAGCATGATCAACACATTGTTACTTTTGTTCCTTCTTCTACAACCCCTCATATTTCTTCAACTGTCACTGAGTCACCATCTGATCAGGTTACTCTTGTAGTACCTTCTCCAGTGGCTCCAGTGGCATCTACTGCTGGTCCAGTGACACCTTCCCCTCCGTCACTGGACAATCAATTTGTGTCTTTCCAAGCCGATATCCAAAACCTTCTTACCAGGGTAGAGGATATTCAAAAGACACTTGACAAAAACACCAAGTCTTTCTCCAGATACCACAAGGATCATTTGACCAATATTAAAGTGGTTGATCTGGGGATTAATAAGTTTTCAACCAATGAAGACTTGGTGTTCAAGAAGCTCAATGAGTTGGTCACTGGCTGCAACAATCTGGCCACTTCTTTAAAAGAAGCCTTTGACCTTACTCAGACCAAAGTCACAACCTCAATCTCCAATTTGCTGGGTAACACTGTTAGAAGATCTGAAGTTGATTTAAGGGAGATTGAAAAGCAGGTTAAGGATTTAGTTGAAAAACCTGGGTTGAATGTGACTGAGCTTGGGCAGCAGTTGATGACTTCAGTTGGTCAGAAAATTGATGATACGTTGGGTGCAAGGGAAACACAACTGATTGAAAAGGTGATGTCTGAGATCACCAAGCTGGACACTCCTTAGGTTGATTTGGCCCCACTCACTATTGAAATCAACCAGTTGAGGGGCAGCATTGATAATTTGAAGCACCCAAGTATCAAGTCATATAAAGACTCTTGATACTCTGACAACTGAAGTTGAAAAGTTGAAGAAAAAGGATGCAGAGGTAAGGAAAATGTGGTTGGGTCTTGCCGAAGATTCTAAAATCTTGGAAGAACTGAAGGCTGGTCAGACACAAGTTGCTGCAAATGTTCTGACCCAGTCTAGAGAAACCAACCATTTGTGGAGATCCTTTCGAATGATGTGCACCATTTTCAAAGAATGCAAGGACATGCAATCATGGCAGCCTCTTGACCGGTTGCCATTTCACAATCAAGACTGGGAAGTCATAAGGGCAGGTCTAGATGCTGCCAAGGGGGAAAGAGGTGCAGTCCTTGCATCAACTCAAACTGAAGGAACTCCATCTGAACAAAATGTTGTTGCTGCTGTCAGTACTGATGCTGATCAGAGAACAACTGGAAAGGGCGATTGTGGTAGCTGCTGGTACTGATGCCAGTCAGCATGAATTTGAACAGTTTGAAGGTGTGGGTGATAGGGGGAATATTGATAAGGGCAAAGGATAGCAACTGATGATACTGCCCAGCTGGCCACTGATTTACCATTGTTAGAAACTGGTAATGCTGACATACTTCCTCCAGTTTCTTCAAGTTAAAGCAAAAGACTGGAAAGACTTGGTAATGAAATTAAAGAAAGAAAGAAGATGAAACAAGCAAACCAAGTTATTGCCAGAGAAAATCTTGTAAAAATGAAGATGCTTGATATAAGTGATGCTCTTCTTTTGGGTGTCACAAAGGAGGAATATGCCAGGATCAAGAATGATGCAAGGATAGTGGGCATGTTAAAAGAAATGCTTGAAATTGAACTTGACAGACACTATCCTGATGATGAAGCTGAATATGATGCCAGGAATCTAAACATATTAGTGGAGAAGGCTAAAGAGAATCGCCATCAAAGCTGTTGTGCAGGCTGCTGGAGCTGGGACTATTAAAATTACAAATGAATCTGAAGCCAGAAATTATTATTCCCAGATCATGGCAACCAGAAGGCACTCTGGTACCATCAATGGTGTCTTTGTAACAATCAAGTCAGGCACCAAGGTCTTTCATGTTGAAGTCAGTTACACTAGAGGGCCACTAATTAAAACTGACAATCCTGGTGTAATGCAATATGGGTTCTCTGAATGGGTTGAGATGGTGAACTTTTTGAAGCCAAGGCACAAAAGAATAGGTTTGAGAAGGCATGGGTCAACTTCTTAAAGGGCAAGATTCAACATAAAGAGAATCTGGAACTGAAGCTGAATATTGATCCTGAAGACTCTCGTCCTATCTCTTCAGTTGCCAAGAGAAGGAGAACTGGCGAAGGGACATCTGATTAAGTTCTCTTTCCAATTTATCTACTTGTAATTTATTTACTTTCTTGTAACTCCTGTAAATTTCATATTGTATAAATGAAGTTGTCAGATTGTAACAGCAAGATAGATAATGGATTAAATCTAACAAACTCAAAAGAAAACACCCAAGGCATTTACTGATCTATAAAAATGCCTTGGAAAATTTAGATAGATTTAGTCAAATAAGTTTTTCCAGTTCATACTTGTACAGATACAAGAACTAGAAAGACTTAGCAATATTTCAGGACAAATAGGGGGAATTTGTTAGGACCAGTTTTGCTGAAAACTGGCCAGTCTCCAGTTGAATCTGGAGACCAGAAGATTTGTCCAGAAATATTAGAAGTCCAGTTGCAATGTACAGTTATGCAACTGATGACTTCCTCCAGTTGACATCTGACCAAGACACCTGAAGACATTCCAACTGAAGTCGAAGACATCAAGTGGAAGAAAGAGAATGACAATGGCAGCGAAGCCCAGTTGTCATTCTACTTCAGATGGAAACTGGAGTTGAACAGTTTAAAGTATTTACAACACTTTACACTGTTTACGAGGAAGGCCTTTTTGCTTTATGTATCTTTATCCGGGTAATTTCCTTATCCGTGTATAAAGTAAACAAGTACATAAAGCAGGTTGATAAAGTAAGAACTCTGTCTTACTTTATCCAGCATTTAAGGAAAAGTCAAATTGCCTCCTTAAATGCTATCAACCATATTTGTACGACAAAGTTGGAATCCCAATGCCAACTTTGTCTATAAATAGAGGCCTTTGCACAACCAAGAAAACAACTTTGCATATTCAGACATTTGCATTCTTGGTGGACTTGTGCAATATTCTCTCAATCTTAAAAGGAACACTTCACAACTCTAAGTGCTTTCGATTGTTTAGAGAATTTCCAAGTATTAGATCAATTGTATTTCATAGGTTGTTAGGATATTTACATACTTTGTATTATCTTGGTTCCGCAACAACCTTGTATTTTATTTAACATTAATAAATAAAATACACTTGAAAAATACATATTGTCTCACCAATTTACTTTACGTATTTACTTTATTGCATTGTCTTTTACTTATAATTCTTCGTCACCTTTATAAGTAATCTAGAACTTGGTATACTATACACTCCAACTGGTCACGTCCAGATTGAGTGTGTGTATTGCAAAGTTACCTCACCATTGACATAGAGGTGTCTTCAGTTAGTACTATCTATTGAGTTGGGACTTATAAATGTATCTGAATATTGTGCGTATTATAATTATATTTCCGCATGTGTTTCTGAGTCATTTAAACGAACAAACCAAACTTACCAGTATATTTATAGAAACAATTATACGCTATGTATATAAAAGGATGGAGCGTCTAGTGTTTCTAGAACTATACGCTGCGTTTTTTTCTAAACGATGAGTATACTATACGTTGCCTTTGTTTGTACACGCTGAATATATATCGGTAGCCTACGTTTAGTGCAAGATGTTGCGTATAAGATATGTTTCTCGTCATACGCTGCATCTTTAGGTAAAATGCTACGTATGTCAGAGAATGTCCGACTGACATGTCAGATAAGTACACGTGTGATTCTCTGACATTTGACCAATACTATACACTACGTATACGTTATACTCAGCGTATGGATGACATTAGTGAATTACACATGTTAGTTTCCCATTTGTAGATGTCTTTTATACTCTACGTATAGTTATGTTTGTGTTGTAAATTTCGCATTTAATGCTGTCAGAAACCCTACACGCTACATCTAGTATTACGTGTGGATAGATGGTGTCTAATTAGAAACTGGGGGTGTCTGAGGCCCCTTTATAGATTTCATACATATTTATAAAGTACTTAAATAAATTAAGTTACAAGGCATAAATTGATAGGTCATAAGTCATAACGTATCCTATGTTTACATACCTCCTTAGCTTTTGCCAAAAGATATTCTCCTGTCTTAAATTAAACAAAAGTGTTTAGTTTGTTAATTATTCCGTAAAACGTACGTAGGGGTTTTTCTTGGTCAGAATAGAAGAAGTTGAATATAAGTTTGCGAAGAACGGATGTTACAAATACTGTTGATTATTCATACAATTTTTCAAGGAAGTTTGAATATAAGTTTGGGTATTTTTCCTTCCGTCACAGGCTCCCAGCAGCCTTTTGTTTTACAAATATAATTTAATCAATAACTTTATCATTTATCATCATTGATATAACTTTTCTGAAAGTGATTTATGAAATTGTTTACATATTGTAAAGGAAATATTATCACCTTTAATTTAAATTACAAAGTTAATAATGAAACATTTTTTAAAACTATGTGGTTTTTCAAGTAAATACTTATTTTGGATCGGAGAGCAATTTTTTTCCCGTATTGAGACTTAGGTATTAATCCGACTTAAAAGTTGTAAGTTGTGACTTGTGACCCAAATATATGAGATGGGCTTAGAAAAATAGTTGTAACTCGTAACTACCAAATATTATTATTAAAAAATGATGGTTTGTTAAAAATTAATAAGATTTGGCAGACAAATGTTATAAAATTTTGATTAAGTTCATGGCATTGTAAATTATAAATTGTTTAAAATGTTAACTTTAGAGATAATAAAGAAATCCTTAATGATACACTTGAGATAAATTAGATAACATTTTCAATAAACGAAGTAAAAGTTTATAACATTTTATTGAACCAATTGAGTCGATGAATGAGTCTCCCACAATTATATGAATATGCATTTCTAAGGTATATAGTTATATTATATTATGGGGTTAACAAGTATGCTACTGCTACCATGATTTTCAGGGGAAGAAGCTTTTATTCTTCAACACGAGCATGGTACCCGCGTAATGCGGCGGCTGTGGTGGGAAGGCGGTTTAGTGGTGTCGGTGATGGTACTATTGGTGGTGGTGGCGTGTCAAGTGGTGTAGGTTGATATAATTGTGGTAGTGGAAATTTTTAGAAGATAAGGGCTTAAAGTGTTAATTATTAAATAAAGGTTTAAAGTGTAAATTAATTCATTAAGGGCAAATTTGGTATTTTATAAAAACTCTTTCCATAGTGGGTGTTTATTAAGAGTAATTTAGTAATTTCGTATGTAACTATTGTGTAATTATTTCTAAAAATGAGGGGTGTGATAATTTTTATAAAGGAGTATAGATGATTTTCAAGGGGGGAAGATTGTGAGGGGGAATTTAAAAGCAGGAGCATTTTTGTTTTTCCCTTATATTATATACCTAAATAAGTGCTTTCTATAGAAAGATGTGTAAATGAAAGTGCTTATAAAATGTATGAACATTTTATAAGGGGTTTCAAATGGATAAAAGCCCACTTGAGTTGTCAAATACCTTTTGGGGGAACAACTGTAACTGTGAAGACAAAGATATGATTATATGAGGAATATATTATGGTCCATTACATGATTGGACTTAATTCCTTCACTTACATGCTCTCATAGTTTCATCATTTATTCATAGTTGTACATTTACGACTATCATGAGCAGTAAATGATAATCATATGATTACTCTTGAAATCTTTGCTTAAATATATATATGGATGACTAGATACAACTTCTAAGAATACTATACTTGCATCTTTGAATCAAACACCGAGTCTTTTGAAAAGCTTGAATGAAATTCATCTAAGGTTCAATTTTGTGATGTTCCTCTGAGGTGCCTTTTCGATGAAACCGTCTCCTTCCATCTTCAGCATTTCAAGCAAGAACTCATTCCATGTGTCCACTGGTCCAGGCATACACCAATGAACACAATCTGCAAAACTTTTATTGTCACTAGCCGGATGTCCATAATGGTTTGGATGTCCATCAGGCCTCATTATCATTGCATCACTAGTGTCCAGCAACCTAAGTTTTAAGCCCCTTTTTCCCCCTTCTTTCTGTGCCGCTTTGAACTCATTTACTTGAGTTAAGTACATTTGTAACTGGTACCCGTCCAACTTCATCTCTTGTGTCGTGTAAGGTCTTGTCCTTACGCAATTCCCTCCATTATTATAACCTCCATTCTCAAAATGTTGCGGTGAATATGACCTTAGAAATGCTAGTCCCGTATAGTTTTGACGATTTAGAAGGGTGGTAAATGTTGTTTCAAATGCCTTTTGGTAAGCATAGTAAACAGTGAGCTCTGTAATATTTTCTTGATTGCAGAATCGACAGCCCACAAGCTCACCCTTTTCGTAGTACATAAATGGTCTAAAAAACCATTGTCCAGCCGAAAATATGACAATGTCTAAGCTTTGTAGCTGAGATGTCCATACATCATCTGCCTCATCTAAATAGAGGTTCATTAAGCTGTTACGAGTGAAATTCTCTGGACTTGGATCACGAGTTTTCACCAATAAAGGAGACCAAATTGCTACCATTGTAAAATTGTATGTAGGAAACATCCATCGCCTGAATCTTGTATCGTTTGTATGTGAAACATCAATGGGATATGCTTCCTGTTATACGGGGTATATATCAGTATTAGTGGCTGATTTGGGTGTTTAAGCAAGTTATACACTACTAATACACAGTGAGGAGCTTTGTGGTGGTCAAGGGTGGTCACGACAATCCCATAATGACTATAAAACTCTATATTTCTAGTACTATTTCTATGTATTTATTTAGTTTTAAGGTAATTATCAACCCCAGACTAGTGTGATTGAATTTTATAGTTTAATTATACACTTATTAGTATCATGAAAACTGTTAGGCGGCCCCATAATAAATTTTCTGGTTCCGCCACCGCTAATACATAAACATATATTATTCAATAGTAGAGGAAAGGTTATTTGAGAACTCACAAATAAAAAAGAACGCGAGAACAATTCTGGACCACACATTCTTCCCTACCTTTCTCTCTCTTCAATAATAAATTATAATTCATCCATATCATTCAAAATGTTTTATCTCACAAACCGTAAATCGTTAGATGAAAAAAAATATGGGTAGTCTTAAAATTTTGTCCTCTTTCATTAGAGATGCAATTCGATATACTTTTGACGACTTTTTAATTTTCGTTTTTTTTCCATTGTACTTGTGTACCTACACATGTGTAGGATCTTTGTTTTCACATGTAAATTAGTAAATGACCATTTGTACACAACAATAAGGTTAAGGGCGGAGCCCGTTAGGTAGATCACCCATCACCGATCACCCTATGACCTATCACCCTCTATGACCTATCACACTATGACCTATCACCCTCAATGACCTATCACCCCCACCAGCTACCCTTTATGAATTTCCTTAAGGGCGAAGCCCGTTCCGAATCACAATTTTCGTTCAACCTACACATGTGTAGGTTATGTGTAAGTACCAAAAGGAAAACGAAAATTAAAAAGTCATCAAAAGTATATCGAATTGCATCTCTAATGAAAGAGGACGAAATTTTAAGACTACCCATATTTTTTTTTCATCTAACGATTTACGGTTTGTGAGATAAAGCATTTTGAATGATTTCGATGAATTTACATATATTATTAAAAAAAGAGAAAATGAAACTAAATGTGTGGTAAGAAATTATTCTCGTGTTCTTTTTTATGTGAGTTCTCAAAATAGCTCATCTCACTTCAATAGTATATGTTATCATTACAAGGGCTACAGTCTGGTAGGAAAGGTTCTCCGCATAAGTATAAATATGAAGAATGATGTACACCTACTACTTTTTACACCTTGATACATTAGTATGTATTTACTATTAGATACACCCAATACAGTAATACGCTTATAGCAAAAAATGTTTAGATCGGTGAAGAAATCCTAATCTCGTGGTCTTTTAGACCCAACTGACCTTTTTTCAAGGACCAACTCCAGACAATAATTACATACTCGTACTTAGGCCGGTGCTTATAGGCAGGGAGTCCTCAGGACTTCTTGTCTGCCACGTCAGCATCACATCACTCAGGACTCCCCTCAGGACTCTCCCTGTCTATAAGGACAGCTTCTTCAGAACTTCTTCGCCACATCATCAATTCTTTTAACATTTTTTTTATAACTAAATATATTTAACCAACATATTTATTTAACATTAAAACACACAACATTAATTTAAAAAAACACATTAAAATTATAAAAACACACAACATTTAATTAAAAAAAGTTACAACAAAATTAAAAAAACATAACGATAAAACATAACGACAATTTATTTTAAAACAAAACGAAAACAACACGATAACATAAAAACTACTCGTCGTCTTCATCGTCACTGCCACCCATCGCTACAAATTCATCCCCAAACTGTTCCATCAAAGACTTACGATAATTGAGAAGCGCTTTCATCTCTTTTCTGGGCAAATCAGTGGGGACCGGGTTCTGAAGAAACTTAAACGCCTCCATAATTTCCTTCCTGTGACGAGCGGCTTTCTTTTGCTTCCGATTCTTTTGCTTCCAAACGAGTCAACGGCCGGGCTTCTCTGTGTCTCTAATGGCTCACTGTCGTCACCCAAATCCACCCACGCCGCTTGCTTTTGTGTCCCGTGGTCGTTCCAAAACGTTGGGAAACCTTTCAGGATTTCCCAACACTTCTCAAACGCAAATCGAGTCGGCCCATACTGTTGCTTGTATTGTTCATGGACGGCATCAAAAATATGCTTCTCGTCGACCCCGCTTTGACGTCCTTCCTCACTAAACCTTTTAAACACAGCCCCGAAATTCTTACACCCGGCTTTGATTTTGTTCCATTTGCCATGAAGTTGACTTATGTTACGGTAACCTTCTTTTGATGCGGCGTTAAACAACGTCTCAATTGTTGTCCAAAACACGTTTTCCGTTTGCCCATTCCCTTTGATCGCGTCCTCGGTAGCATGCACCCAACTCCTAGTCAATATCACACATTCATTTTCGCTCCACTTCTTCTTTTCTGCGACCTCCTTTCCTTTTTTCGTCAACCGCTTTGCCGGTTTCACTTCCTCGTCTTCTACAGGAGTGGCAGAAGCGACACTAGTTCCCGCTCTTTGATTTTCCGCTTCGTCTTCAACGTGAATCGGCTGTGGTGGTGGTGGTGCTGCTGCTGCTGTTGCGTGTTGCAACATCTGAGCCGCTTGCCATTGTTGCAATAACAAAAGATTGTTTGCATTGTTTAGACCGTCGATCGGGTTGTACCCAACTTGATTGTAAAACGAAGTCGAATACGGGTTGACATTATACGGCATCGGCGATGGTGAACCGTAGTTGAGTGGGAATTGGGAGTTGGTAGATTGACCTTGTGGGTTCGAGCTCGACATTGCCGGTGATGGTGGTGGAGGAAAGTCGAGAAGGTTTTGAAGCATGTCATCGCCAACATTGTTTTTCTTGTGTTGATTTTGGGTGTTTTTCTTAGACATGGTTTGATTGTATGTAGAGAATGTGGTTTGAATTGAGAATGTGGTTCGGTTGGTAAAGAAAAAAAAAACAGAGGTGGCTTCGGTTGGTTTAAAGGAAGGAGATGTAGCCGTTATTTTTGAATTGAGAAGAAAACAACTTGTTTTTTAATTTACTCCAAGTCGACCTTTGCTGGACCCACATGGAGCATCTCTCGTCTTCTTTCTCCAGGACTATGACACAAGACGCAGCCGTTTGGACGTTCAATGCCAATAACGTCCAGCGTCCTATTACCTCCAAGACGCAAGGTGCGGACGCTTATAAGCACCGCCCTTAGTTACTATGTTAAACCCTCCTCTCTGAACCAGTAAAACGTTACAAAATAGTATTAGTGTTGACTTTCAAAAGTCTTCACTAAAAGGTTATTCTTTAAACCCCTTTTATTTCCTTCTACAATATTTGATATGAATAAATTCATACTGTTTTCCTATCTTTTAATGGCATCTTAACTTTTTAAGCTTTTTTTATTCTTACCTAATTTTATTTCATCTGTTATATCTTTCCATTTGTTTTTTACTTGAAACAAGAAACGTTACACTTACTCTCTACTTGCACTTTAACAAAGACTTCACCTTTTTCTTGTCATTTTCTCTTTGCATAAAAACTTTATAATCTTCTGTTTTTTTCCTCTCATACTTATTACATTGAAGCATCCAACTTTAAATTATATATTCAAGTTAACTCTGCCCCATCTATTATTTGGCCTAACGACCCTTTCAACATTTAAAACGGATACTTCATCTTTCCAGCTACATTATGACTTGTGTGCTTGATATAACTTTGGCTTTATCGTATATCATTATCAATAATTTATCAAGATAATAATTAACATTAACACTATTGATAATGCCGTTGGCTGGTTGTCATTATCTTTTCTATTTCGGTTGATAGGTCTCTCTCTTAATCATCTGTTTTTGGCTCTTGTATTAACATTTGATACAATCACCTCTCTTTCATGTGGTAGGGCTAGCTCCACACACATACATAATAATTGGGCATTAGTACAAAAATTAGTAAAAATTAAATTAAGCACAATCAAAAGTTATCAATTCGATAAATAGCGTTGACATGTCTTCACAGCAAAAGCCTGTTAGGTGGCCACCAAACAGGCTTTCGTGTAGGTGGCCACCTAATAAGTTTTGTGATGTGTATGTCTGTATGATAAGACATACGTATCATTTTAACACTATTTGATGTGTGAGTTATCTCGAAAACTACTTTGATACAAACTTATCATTAATCTATGTGGTGGTTCATTTGTACATATCTAAGTCTAGAAATGCTGGACCATCAAAGGTTATGGTCTTGAGACTATATTCATATAGACAAAATGCAAGATAACAAGAATAATACTTATCATTGTGTACCACCACTAGCTTTTGCTTTCAAAGTAAAATAATCTGCCCCACCATTGCAACTGTATAAAGTAAGCCTATTTGTCATTTTATGTATATGTATATACGTGTATATGTTTCTATTTTTCTATACTAGTAATACTAATATTAAGCGCCAGCTTTGAAAGATAAACTAGTTATTGATCAATATGCATGATGATCATATTATGCTACTATATATGAATTGGAGACATATTTATATATTATGAAAATTAACTTACATTAGCTAACATGCAAACCAAAGATTGCATTTGGTTTCTTCCAACCGAGTCGCCAATAAAGGCCAAGCTTTTCCCTCTAACAATCTCCAAAAACTCAACCGCGTCGAATTCAGGCAAATCACATTTATCAGGCTGCCATCTCCACTTCATGAAATCGGTATCCGGCCTACCATATTTCATACAATTTTGTCTATCATCAATAATGCATTTTGTTTCATTTGTATAGTATATTTCCTTCTCATCATCAAGAACCCAAGTACCTTTAAACAAATTACATTTGTTATCATCGGTCGAGTTTCCAGACGATGCGTCCGGGCTAATCAACCCGAGGTTTGGAAAGTTTCCTATGTAAAGATGAATTGTGATTAAAAGGGCTAAGGTTAAGCTTGGAAGGATGAAGTGTTTGGAAGTGATGAGTGGTTTGTGAAGAAGGTTGTTGTTATTGCCATTGGTGGTAGGAAGTTCAATTGGATTGGCCTTCATTGGTTGAAAGTGGCCAATATTGAGTTTGAAGTGCTTTATATATACTCACTCAATGTGTTTGATTGTGACAAATATTAGCAAATGAGCAAATCATTACCCTTTAGTTTTAATAATTGAAACATTATATAAAACTTCAAGAGAGACCTCTTATATAGCTATATATATATGAAGTGGCTAGGAAATTATCATTAGTCTTTTAAGGACAAAGTTGGAGAATAATATGTGTGTTAAGTCCATTTCTCTCCCCACTATAACATGATAAAAGAAGGTTATGTTGTTAAATGGAAAAAGGGTAATGTGGTAATTACGCAAAAGAGTATTTTAATTGTGTATTGGACGACACAAGTCATAGTAGACAGAAGCATATGTAAGACCAACCTATGTATGATTACTAACTACTAACTCTCACATGGTCAATATATATAGTTTATATCTCGACATATGTTCTTGCCAGAGTTAAATGGTTTGTTTTCATGTACGTGGCTACTGCTTCAAGGCATTGTATTCCGTGCTTCACTTTGTGTACGTATATCGAGGCTGTACCTTTTGAGGATTAAATACGATATATTATTGTCAATGCCCTAGCCCAATTGGTTAGGGTGAGGCAAGAAACTTGATTACAAGTATTTACAACTATTATATACTATTTATAACAAGTTTGATATTTACGGGCACTCGTGTTTGGATTTTTTAAAGGATAATCAAACATAAACTGACTGACTGACAGACATACATACAATATGGAGACTAATATAAAATAGTAACGAAGGAATCTCTGGCTTTCAAAAGTGCATATGTTGTGTACAATTTTATATTTGCATACATATGGTCAATCATGACATTGGTTCTTCTTTGTGAGGTGAGATGAGGTAACTTCCTTTCCCATGTTCCTTGCCAAATCAATTCCATACATTTGTAGATAATTGCTTGTGGCCAAAAACTTCATCATGTTGGAAGATTTGAGCCACCTTCTAAAATATCTTGTGACTTACTCATTTAACTTTATTATTATATTATACGTTTGTAAAAGAAATAGGAAAAAAGAATGCATATATTTACTTCAACTTCTAACAAATACCAACATCAAAAAAAGAAGAGCTAGAAGCAAGATTATAAAAGGGCTCCCTATTAATATTATACTCGTCGGTTATCTTTAGAACAAAACAGATACTGAGATACCATAAGTACACCCTCGCTGGTTTGCAAAAAATGGTGTCTCATCACTTATCCGAAGAGATGAAAAAAGTGAGATGATAGGATATGTGTCTATCATTTCTTTCTTTTATTATCAATTTATGTGTGTGAGTATATATATTATCAATTTATGTGTTTGAGTATATATCAATATATGTTTATAAATTAATTAAATACAAATTGATGAGGAACGAAAAATAAAAATGAAATATATTATAAACAGTGCCATAGTGATATATCGGTTGGATTTTAGTTTTTAAAAATAATAAGGTGAAGTTGAAATGACATAAGTGAAATGAAAAAAATTAATAACTTTATGGTGCCTCGGCCCTATAATATACTAGCATGTTAAATCTTAAAAAACGTTAACTACAGGAGTATGGGTTATAGTTAGCATACATAAAATGAATTATACTCAAAAAATAATCCACCCTTTGAATTTCTTAGTAAAAAAGATACAATCATTTTATACACGTTAACTACAGCTCCTATGATTATCATTGGAAATACTCTTTTCGCAGATTCTGATAGCTGATGGAATTTGAATTAAATTTAATTCCTTAGTGCGTTTGGTTGTTCAATGATGAAGGAATATCATTCCGTTGGAATGTAAACATTCTCTCATTTGATGAAGGAATCTCATTCCTTCCTTCGCTTAAATCTTCAAAAATGAAAAACATCCCGTCAAATTCCATTCCATCAGATTTCAATTCCTTTAAAAGATTTCATTTCTTCCAAAAACAATTTTGTGAACCAAACGCGACTTAAGTTTTCAATCTTTAAATCAATGAACATTAAAAAGACGTAATTTTTTTTCTTAAATATAATAATTCATTCATTTGTATCCTATCGATGATAACAAACGTTTAATTCAGTATGGCTGTCGGTGAGAATATGAACTTTAACAACATGTTGTTTATTTAATCTCTATACTAATGATTTTATATTATGTCATTTAAATATGTTTTATTAGCAGGAGAAAATCCTTTTCAGCACAATTATATATGTACTCATTGTGGCCCAGAAATGTTTATGATTTAGCTTTATTCCAATTTTATCTAAAAGTGCAAGATTATTATTCAAAAGCTTGACGGATAACGGCAATAATACAATTAAAAGGTACCATAAATCAATTGACATGTGTCTCTTAACAAATGGGACGTTCCAATTACTATATCTAAATTATTATACATTACTTTTATACCCTCCGATATGAATGTTCGGAGTTTAAAACATGTCTATCAAAGTAACGAATTAATATATTACTCGTATATATATTTTAGTTGTTGGATTTATATTGGACCTATTTTAGATGATTAACTTGACACTTCTTTGTAAAGATCATGTTCTTCCTAACACACGTCTGTCAGAATAAAAGCACAAAACAAGTTCAATAACAAAATTAGTATTGATGAACATAGAGCTTGGTTCCTTCCAAGATAGCAACTTGCCATGGCATATCAAGCAAATATAAATATCAGATAAGCAATGCTACAACTAGAGAGACAAACGCCATAGATTGGACAAGGTCGAGCTTTTGAAGCTTTGTAAGACACAAGCCAACGTTAGCTTAAACCGCTTTTCAAGAGCCCGTCTACATGATGGGTTGAAAAGCATCCGACAGTGCTTGAGGGACTCATTTCAATAGTAATATCTAACAAAATTGAAGTAGGCAGCTTTGAAATGACCATACTCTAAAACTGAAATCGGTTATGGCTTGGCTTACAGATTAGCATTACTAGATCCAAAGAGAGATTGGAAGAAAATTAAATGAAACCAATGTGTGCTGACCTGTCTATATCTAATAACAGTATTAAAATGTTCTTAAATTTCAATGGACATACCGCATACGGAGATCCTTGCACTGGACACATACCCATGGATTTTGTGGAGGATCCAAGCAATAGGAATGAACACAGCTGAGATCACAACTGTAACATCTTATTAGGAATTCCGCGGGCTCACGCAAGAAGCAGTGGTAGCAAACGGGTCCTGGTGGTGGCTGCAAAACACAAAAATCAGCCAAATTCAGTAATGCATGTATCAATATTTATCAGTAGTTGAATGTAATAAGGAGAAAGGTTACCATCATCTGATGTGTGGGGGCTTGGCCATAAGGAAGAATGTATACATCCATAGCTGAATGATTGTGCGGAATTGTTTGAGAGTATATTTTCTGATCAGAAGATACGGCATCCTCCATCTTTCGTATGCTACAAAAACTGGCCTTGCACAAGGGACATGTAGAAACCCTTTTTATTGAAGCCTGCAAGCAAAAAGGCAGGGTGAATATAAAGATAAGCCAAAAACGAAAGGCATGAAGATTGAAGACGGGTATTCAATAAAAAGAAACTTGTATCAGTTCTTTTAATCTAAGAATCAGTAAGTGTCACCTTGTTTGTCTTGCACAATATGCTTTTTGTGAGTTCAAAATAAATTGCATATGTATGTAAAGCATAGTAAATAGACAAAACTGAATGATACCATATGATCTGCCCAATTTTGTATGCATGAAAAACAAAAGCGATGCCCACATGGCAGAACGCCTCTAGTTGAGCTAAACTCTGTCCAGCAAATAACACATGATAGGGGAACTTGTGTAGACAATGTGGGGTCCTTTTCCCTTTCGTGAGAGTCATCTTCATTGCATTCGGGATCTTGAAGATTAAAAGTACCCAAATCTTCAATATTTTCAGAATCCTCCAAGATCAGATTTCTCCGTTTTGGTTGATCATGAAGGTTAGAAGTATCCAAATCTTCAACATTTTCAGAATCCTCCAAGATTAAAGTTCTTCGTTTTGGATGATCATGTCTAGTTTCATAAGATCTCCTGGTTTCATGTCTCTCAGAATACTTTGATGGTTCACCAATTTCAACATCTTTGCGGTGAATTTCTATATGCTGAAAGTCTTCTTCAGAATCTGAAGAAGACTTTAACTTGTCACGCATATTCTTACGCATCAGCCTATGATTTCCTTTAGAGGATTCACATATGGCAGTGGTTTCCTTTGTTCTATCCAAATCTTCAACATTTTCAGAATCCTCCATGATTAAAGTTCTTCGTTTTGAATGATCATGTCTAGTTTCATAAGATCTCCTGGTTTCATGCCTCCCAGAATACTGTGAAGGTTCACCGATTTCAACATCTTTGTGGTGAATTTTTGTATGCTGAAAGTCTTCTTCAGAATCTGAAGAAGACTTTAACTTGTCACGTATATTCTTACGCATCAGCCTATGATTTCCTTTGGAGGATTCACATACGGCAGTGGTTTCCTTTGTTCTATTCACTCGTTGTGTTGGGCGAGAAAAAAATGAGTCCTTAGACATAAGAAAAAGATACATAGTAAAACTTCAAAAAGAAGTATAATTATAAAAATGTCATGGACTCTGCCTATACAATTCATGAGACTGACTAATTTACACATACATAATTTACCTCTATTCTTCTCAAGCAAAATGAAGGAGACTCGGATAAATCATATTTGTTTGCGAGCGAGACATCCTGCCTCGCGCTTCCCTCATTGAGTTTTATCTTTGCTCTATTAGAACTTTCCTTATTTTGCCTGGCATCAGAAAGGGGGTTCTACAGTGAAAATAGCATGCAAAGTGATCAGTCGACACCAAATTATAGCCCAAAAACACACCAACCAAGCCATCAGGTACATCAAATATTCAAAACAGGTTTACTTGATTTATTAACAGACATGATAGCAGTGAAAAAATATGATGCTGAAAGTACTAAATGGTCAAAAGATGTTTTACTAAGTCATGAACAAAAAGGTAAAAGGAACAAAATTTTGCAGTTAAAATGTATGACATGTCATTGAGATCTTTTGAACTGGGTATAGAATATGTTTTCAGTTAGGGCATCAGCTTAAGAACTGTTTGTTAATTGTTATACTCATATATTACATGTGCTATGCAGGGGACTCTCTTTTAAATCATTTACTGAAAAAAACATGTCCTTAAATGAGTTGACTCTTACTCATACTGACAGAATGCTTTAATGCCATTCACCAAACCAAAAATACTTTACCTCTATTCTTCTCGAGACAAATGAAGGAGACTCGGGGAAATCATTATCGTTTGTGAGCGAGACATCCTGCTTCGAGCTTCTTTTCTTGAGTTTTCTCTTTGATCTATTAGAACGGTCCTCATTTTTTCTCGCATCAGAAAGGCGTAACTACATTAAAAATACTATGCCGTGATCAGTTAACATATAGCCAATAACATATCCTCCGGTCCAACATCGAAACAGTTTTAGATTTATCAATGGCCATGATGGCCGGGGGGGGGGGGGGGGGGGGGGGGGGGCATTATGATGATTGTACCAAAAGAAAAGGTAGCTTTTGTTTTCTAACAATATCATAGAGTTTTAACATTTTTACTTATATAGTTATAGCTGTCCTGGATATCTTTTAATCCAACAATATCATATTTTTCTAAGATCATATGCATTCGTTTTGGTAATACTCGATTCTATACGCTAGGCACATGTGGTACATCATCATAATCAGTTTCCAAAACAAAGCATGTCCTTCTAATAGTATTCTAGCAGACAAACTTCATGCAGCAAACCAAGCACACTGCACACTAAACATATACAGTGGATAGTCTGAAAAGGTTGGTTCCTGCTAAACACAAACTAAGTACCATACACATGGCCCTGACAACAAGTATAACCCAGTTTTGCATAATAGGCAGAGCATATTACCGAAATATAAAAGCATCCAACTTTACTAGTTTTGTTCTTAATGTGAGGGATATACTAAACCTAAATATCACCATGTTAACCATACACAACCTATAGTAAGTACTGAGTAAAAAATTTACAGACTACAAAAAACAAATTCCAATGTTGAAATCATATCATCTCCTAAATAAATCGAACCTTCTACAATATGTTAAAGCTAACTAAAGTCTGGCAACACATTCATAAATATCAGAAACATAAAGAACCTCAAAATTCAATAACCGTAAAAAAAAAATCAAATCTAACCTCTTTCACCAACACAGAATCCGTCCACAATTCATCACCATCATCATCATCATAATTACCAGACTCTACATCAATCACTGTTGTTTTAGAAGAAACAGCAGCAGCAACAGGAATATCCAAACCAAAAGGTCCCATTACACACCAACTGCAAAAATTCCGAGCTTGTATTACCCAAAAAACATAAATATTTGAAAGACAATACTCAACTACTATACTAACAAATATATATATATGACCAGCATTGCAAACAATACTATACTAATATACCATTTTTTCATATAAGGTCTTTCCGAGACACGCCTCCCTTGTTTAACACAATCCTCAATCCATCGATGATTTACCACGATTATATTTAACTTCCTAGCAAATTCATATTTCTTTCCTTCAAATTTACAACACACCTAAATCAATTAACAGCATTTTAACTCACATAAACACCGGACAAAATATAATATATTAAACAATTAATAAACGGATAATATATATAAAGATACCAAGTGAGTAATGGAGGGATTCAAAGAACCAACATAGCCAGCACCGGATTGACATATTAATTTAATAATATTAAATTTCTCTGCCCCATGGTAGCCACTAACTGTAGCGACAACCGTATCCATAATTTGATGAAATAATCCTAAATTAAAAAATAAATAAATTAGGGTTTCAGATATGCACAATTTGCTATATATATATATAAGATCATTTGTGATTAAAATTTGAAAGCATTGATCGAAACAAAATTAATATGTATATATATATATATATACACGCACAGAGAGAGACCTGTTAGAAGTGCCGGCGAGCCGGACCCTTTGATTAGTAGTAGGTGGTGAGACGGTGGCGGTGAGGATTAGCGGGAAGTTTGAAAATTTTGAATTGTAAATGTCAAAATGTGTTTGTACGAACGTTTTTATAAAGTAAAAAGCTAACCAAATAAAATGATTAAAAGTTGATTGATTATACATGACTAGTCCCCAATGTGTTATGGTGGCGTAAATCGAAATGTTGCTCGTAATGACGCAAATGGTTAGACTGGCCTCGTAAAAAATAGTCAGGTTATTTTTAAGGGCTTAGCATAGTTGTTGTTGACAGCAGCATTTTTTGCTGCAGCAAGGTAAAAATCATGGGGACATTGTGTATATTTATAAAGTAAAAAGGTTAATTTGTAAAATAAAATTAAAATTTCTTCCTTGCTGTATAAATGATGGTTGCAGTCTGCTGCACATTTTATTTTCCCTACTTTTAAATACTTAAACATAAAATTAGAATCGGATCAGTTGGATACATAGGTTAAACTGACTACATTTGAATCAAATACATATACTCTTTGCATAACAAGAACCAGAAAAAGATCTTCCATTTATCTACTTATACATAGCTTAGTTTAAAAACCTCATCCACGCCAGACCGTCCCATGCCTGGAACCAATATGTGAGAGGTAAATCGAGTTGACTAAGTGACAAAGTGAAGGAGTGGTGTCGACCGCAAGGATCGAATGCCTAACCTGATCTTATGTAAATGACAATTGTTTCACATTTTAACAAACTCAACTACGCATCCGGGGGCAAGAAGAAAAAGTATTCTATATGATATAGCAAGACCGTGTCATGTAATGCATATAACCAACAATCATACTATAATCTGGTGGTAAAGAGTCATGTTTTCTTACAAAAGGTCACACGTTTGGATCCTGTCCAAACTAATTATCATGTTTGTGATCATGTAAATGGTTGGAACCGACCACGTGGCAAAAAAATAAAAACTAGTAAAGCCTCAAAAAATAGCAAGCAATCCCTAAATACCCAAACGGAAAAAATTTCCTCTTACATGTTTATGTAATGCATATGACAGATACGAGCACATAATGTGTGTGGCATTTCATGTAGTAAACCACTCGAGAATCCTCTGACACCATACCAAGACCGGAGTGGTAGCAGCTGTGTTACAAACTTATGATCATCACGCTGGTTTGTGTTTCTTAAGTTATTAAATATCTGTGTAATCCATTAGCGTAAACAAAGTTTCAACATGATTGTTTGTTACTGTGGTGCTTACCTGTGTTTGTTCAATAATCTATCAAGCATAAACAATGTTTCACCATGATTGTTACTGTGGTGCTTACGTGTGTTTTTTCAGCGAGGCTAATGTAACCACACCAAACACTCAAGGCGATTAATTCTAAATTAACACTATTATAGTATTATAAAGGAGGGTGGGTCGTGGCCTCGTGGGTGTAGTGTGTATGAATACTGAGATCAACAAGCCAGGGCTGGGTTCAAACACAGTTGTACAATTTCTGGACTACAATTTATAATCTGGAAGATAATAAATGATCCAGAAGTCCAGAACTTTGGCCTAAGTTCGATATTCGTATTTTATTGCAATAAAACTGCTTGAAACATGTAAGAGATAGAAACTGCAATAATGTTACGTATTTCGGCAAATTACTTCCAAGAACGCAACCTCATAATTGTATGTAGTACATCTCTTTATACCTTACAACATCAACTGAAAAGATCACTGGCAAATAGTAAAAAAATCAAAGATTAAGTTTGCATTCCAAAACAAGGGCAAGCTTATCTGCGACCTGGGTGGTTGCCAGCTGCTGGTGGTGGTGGTGGCGGTGGCACCTGTGCTCCCTGAAAACCACCTCCAGCATGAGCAGTTTGTGTCGTCGCTTGGCCTTGGTGCCCAGAAGGTGAATCATAGCTGGTTCCTCTATGCATCTCGTAGCCAGGTCCACCAAACTGCGGGCCTCTATGTGGGTCATAAACGGGACCTCTCTGTGCATCAGAGTTGAATCCACTACGTGCATCATAGCCACTTCCATCAGGTCTTTGTCCATCATACCCTGTTCCACCAGGTACTCTATAAGGATCATAACCAGGCCCAGCAGGTCCTCTATGTGTGTCATATCTCTGGGGGTCATAAGCTGGTGCATTAGGGCCTCTTTGTGTGTCATAAGGTCCACCAGGCCCTCTTTGTGGATCATAGGCAGGCACACCATGACCTCTTTGTGGATCATAGGGTGGCACATGTCCTCGTTGTGGGTCATAGGCTGGCACACCGGGTCCTTTATGAAAACCAGGTCCTCCCTGCATATCATAACCTGGGCCAGTAGGTCCAGGTCCTCTATAAGCATCATAACCAGCCCTCACAGCAGCATGTTTAGACTTGAACTTCAACCGGAGTATTCCCATCAGCAGTTGCAACAGAACCACCTCCTGGGAGTGGACCACGCCCCTGTCATTGAATGTGTTGTTAACACATACTATAAGCTATAACGAAGCATCAAAAGTAGATATATATAGAGTAATTTTTGAACAAGACATAGGACATCCATTTCACCCTTATTTAAATCGCCGATTCTCGGTCACAAGCAAATACAGTAATGGTTCAACAGAAAAAAATCAAACCATATAAAAGCAAGAAGGAAACAGAAGAACTCTTCTAACCTGGGGTACACCATAAGCATCATCATAAGCATTTTGTCCAACAGGATAATGGACAGAAGCTTCTTTGTCATTATGCCCAGGAAAGCCAGCATAAGGGATAGGCGCAGCTGCTATGAGTAAGAAAATATTAATGCCGTTACAAAATCCTTGCAGGAAAAAAGATACACATGTATATATATCTAGCAAATAAAAATCATATACCCCGTACCAGCTTTCTTGTCATTTTCAGCATGTTTCTTCAATTCTGCCCGAAGCTTTTCCACCTCGCTTGCCATGGTCATATAGTTCTTTTCCATCACCTGAAGAGATTCAAGATGATCGTTGTATAATTTCTTCTCATAGTCATAAGTTGCCCTGAAAGACCCCAGAACCAAAGATACTTGATTCATTAAGTTCACAATATACTTTGTTCTCATCTAATGTTCAAGGGCAATGCAATCTTAAAGCATTGTCAAATCAGATACTATAGTATTATATATTAAAAAATTACAACACAAAGGTAAATAATTACCTACAATGCTGATACTCTTGCCTAAGGTTCTCAAGTTCTGACATCAGAGCAGGAATCTGCTGCAAATCCATGTGAACCCTCTGATGATCATCATTTAATTGCTGCACTCTTGAAACAAGTTCATCCCGAGCTGAAAGCAAGCTCTGTGCCTCTGTTCTAGCCTTGTGAAGTTCCAACTTAAGAGGCTCTGCACCTTGGAGATCTGCTTCCATTTTCCCAAGTTTATCTAAAAGAGCCATTATTTGCTGTTCTCTCTCAGATTTCACAGCTCCTACATGATTATGCAACATTTGCAGTTCATGCTGTATGGCGGCAAGATCTTGCCTCAAAGTCCCATGAGTAGCAGCAAACCTCTGGTTTTCTGTTGCAAGTTTCTGCATCTCGACATGCTGTGCAGCAAGCTTCTGTTCCATGACTTCCGGATGTGACATCATATCAAATGGAGGAAATCCACCACGTTGAGGATGCATTTCAGGAGGAATTGAATCAAGATGTCCCATTCCGGGGCTAGGAAGAGGACGCCTATAAGGATGAGGAGGAAGTCTACCCTTACTTGCCATTGTAATTAAAAGTTGACCCTAAGACAGATCGACAGCAATAATCAGTAGCAATCCGAAAACTATCTGAACTTTAAAATAACAAAGTTTCATGTAAGAGTTCCTTTCATATATATTTCAAATCAAGTTGTACGCTAACACATAAACATAACAAGAGAAAATCAGTAAATGAGTGATTATCACTAGCAGAGAGCTTCAATAATAAATAAATAAATAAAAGCCACAATAGTGAAAATAATAACCAAACAATTAAAATCATGTGAAATTACTCTTCATCATGGAAGTCCATACAGACCAATAAACACATTACAACGTTTCTTTAAATACTATGATGTTTGCCGGCATCAACAAGGATTTATCACCCGATTATAAGATGGGATTAGATCAAGAGTGGGAAGCTCCAGATTTTGTGACATCAATCAAAACTAACCCCTAAAAATAGCTGACACAAACTTTACCAAATCTGACTAACATCATTAATACTCAGCTTAATTTATGATGCCTTCAAGAATACGTACGGGGGATTTTGTATCTGTATCCCTCAGAGCTGGTTAAACAATCCTTCAATAAATATTTGTCATGAATGAACAAAAGCTTTTTATTCTGAATGTGGCATTTCTATAAACATATAAATATATAATTATAAAGAATCGTGTCCATTAATGAAAATCTTTTACTTAAATAATGCTTAGCCACATCCCTTGAAAAAACACATAACACCAAGTAGGATTATATGGCTTATTATTGTCTGCATCACAGGAGCATGATACGTTAAGCACACACGTAACCATAGCAACATAAACCACTAGCAAAATTAACCCTCCCCGAACAGGATCAGCACCAATATGGAGAAAACATATAAGTTATGTGTTTGAGGCTAGCCAAGATTTATCATGTCGCTCCAGAGCAAAACATGGATGGCTAAGAACCACAAAAAATAGAAGTCGAAGATGTTCTACTATTTCTAAACCTAAAAAAAGACATAGTTTGATGCTACACATATAGTACGCATCCTGGACAGCGAGCGAGAGATGTGTGAACTCAGAATCCCATCCAAAGAAAAACCTTGTTACAGCTACGTATAGTAACTTGGGCATCCCCCTTACCGATTGTATGACGTGTATCATATAATGCCCAGCCTAATTGATTTTTAAACAAAATAATGGCCACAATCCAAGTTAACGACATGCCAATGAGTGATCAAAGAGGATACTACCCACTTAAACCTAAAATGACTATTTGTATATGAGTGTGCACTAAAACGACTCAGAACACCGTATTCAGTATACGGGAAATAATATCTACACAACAACATTTAGCCACACATAACAATTATATACTTTACAAAGTTGCACGCTATGCAATACGGTATTTATACTTGTTGTGTACGACTAAACATTTGTGTGTACATATAACCTCCTACGATATATCGGTCAATACAAGAATAAAACCACCATTGCAGATATAATTCTAACACTTATACTCAGCAGTGACCTAAAATACTTACAAGTAATCAATCATGCCTTCAAATTCAAAA
Source organism: Erigeron breviscapus (assembly GCA_034093135.1). Taxonomy (NCBI): domain Eukaryota; kingdom Viridiplantae; phylum Streptophyta; class Magnoliopsida; order Asterales; family Asteraceae; genus Erigeron; species Erigeron breviscapus. The sequence goes on along the minus strand of CM067169.1, from coordinate 4,772,978 downwards.
AGTTACAAACTTTAACAGTCTAAAACCCATTGCAGATACAATTATACTATAAACACAAAAAACAAAACTTTATAATAGCTTAATACTGAAATAAATATAAAATAAAATAGGGGAAAAAGAATAATAATTCTATTAGAATCGAAACCCTAGAATGAAGTGGAAAATACCTTTGGATGAATTGTTAAATTTAATAGCGGATATTGGTGATTACGGCTGTTTGATGGTGATTACACACTGTTGGTAAATTCATGCCCTAATTTTCAGTTTTGATTTTCATGTACAGAGTATAATTATTTTGGGAAGAATGAAATTTGGGGCGCCCTTATGGAGGTTTCCACGTTAGGATCGGGTACCAATTTTTAGTCACAGCAAACTAGTGATGTACGGTTAAAAAACTAAATCGTATGCGGCCCATTAGGATCCCATGTTAACGCACATCAACTAGTTACAGTATAAGCATTCTGGTTTGGATTAATACAAACTGACGGTGGTTGTGGTGGCGACGTCCAGTGATGTGAATTATTGATTTAAATGTAATTGAAGTAAAGAGTCAATGTAGATATTTTAAAAATAAATGATTGATAGTGTAATTTACTAATTAATATTAAAAGAGTAGTGTAGGTGAAAACATTAAACTGAGGGCGCGTTTGGTTCACAGAATGTTTTTGGAAGGAATGGAATCTTTCAAAGGAATTGGAATTTGAAGGAATGGAATTTGACGGAATGTTTTTGATTTTTTGAAAATTCAAGTGACGGAAGGAATATTCCTTCCTCCATCCCCAAGGAATGGAGATTCCATCAAATGATGGAATGTTTACATTCCTACGGAATGAGATTCCCTCTTCTTTGAACAACCAAACGCACTAAGGAATGGAATTCAATTCCAATTCCATCAAATTCCATCATATTCTGTGAACCAAACGCGACCTGAGGGTATTTTGGGTATAAAAAATTACTGAATTACTTAAATTTCTTAAAATAGAAAAAGCCACTTTGCTTTATAAGATGTTATAGATTAAAGGTTTAATCCTCTTTTTCTACCATTTAACTATAGTGTAGCATAGAATCCATGCAATGCGACGACGATCTGGTAATGACGGCGACTATTGGCAGTGACAGCTTCAAGCGATGTAAGAACTATGATGTAAATTAGTTTTTTAGAGTAAATTATTAATTTCTTATAATAAAAAACAATTAGGTCATTCCTAATGTTTCAATTTTATTTAATTACAAAAGAAAAAATGATTAGGTTTTTATAAGGTAGTATAGTTATGTTCATAATTGTTTATTATGATAAAGTGAAAAAAGAGATTTTTTAAAAAATGAAAATTAAAAAAAAAACATAAAATGAATTTTAACATGAAATAACTAAACAATTTTAATGTGATAATGGAGTAAATTTATGTTGTCAAAATATATATATATTATCAATTGGAAAGGACATAATGTGACAACTCGTGATTTAATTAACATCGGGTTAGTCCTAATATCGATCATTATTTATAATTTCGTCTAATTTAGAGATTATGACGTGGAAATTATTAGTTAATTGAACATTTGATATAGTTCAATTAGACGTATCCTGATGACGTAGACTATTAGCTATTTAGACGAATGCCGAGTCTGAAAATAATGTTAAATAAAGAATTAAATGTTATAATTGAACCCGGTAAATTGACTGTCTAAACGAAATATTTCTAAAAGTTTAGTTTATTTAATTTTATTGGCTTGTCTTAATTAAAATGAGACGAGGGAAAATATCTTTACTTTACATTTTGACTTTTAGGTCAAACGGTATTTAATCGTAAGCATTTTACCAAATTTGGGGTATTTAAATGGCTAAAAAGGAGCCACATAGGCCGGCCCCTTTTGTTTGTGGTGGGAATTAAACCAACAAACCTTTCCCTCCTTCTTTCTCTCTTTCTCTGTTTTCTTTGTGATCACCACACACACACACCACACACACACACCACACAAACACAAAATACACCACACATATTACCAATACTCTCAAAGATCAAGTTCTCTCAATCTCTTAGCATCATCAAAAGCTACACACACCACACACACACAACTGAAAAACACATCACCACACACACACACACCACACACACACACCACACAAACACAAAATACACCACACATATTACCAATACTCTCAAAGATCAAGTTCTCTCAATCTCTTAGCATATCAAAATCTGATTTTTGGGAAAAAGAAGAAATCATTTAGCAAGTATTCAAGGCATTACCATCTTCAACCTTTTAATTCAAGAACGAATTTTGGTAAGTTTAAATCATCCCTTTTACGCCTATTTATGTTTACTTACTCTTTTCTAGTCATTTCGAGCTTTTACATGGCCTAAAACAAGTTAATTTGTATTTAGGGTTTAAATAGGGTTTTGGGTTTAATTTGGTCGTTTCGAAAGATTTAATGATGTTATGGATGAAATTATGGGTTGGGTTATGCGTGTTTATGGTTAGTGATGTTTAGTTTTGCTTCAAATTGAGTTACAAACTCTTACAAGTCGTTTTGGGTTGTTTCGGGTCATGTTTGAAGGGTTTTTGGTTGGTTTTCTGCACTTAAGAACTGGTCTGGGCGCAGGTGCGCCGCACCTCCCCTTTGGTGCGCCGCACCATGAACCTGGACTGGGTTCCCTGATCAGTTTGTGCGCCGCACCTCCCCTTTGGTGCGCCGCACCATGAAACTGGACTGGGTTCCCTGATCAATTTGTGCGCCGCACCTCCTCCTTGGTGCGCCGCACCTGGCTTAGTGCGCCGCACCTGGCTTAGTGCGCCGCACCTTTTCTCCAGTACATCAAAACATGAATTATTTTGAAAGGTAGTAACTTTTGACTTTCCATCCGAACTTAATGATGAAAGACGAACTTGAGTCATGTATATATTGAACATTAAATCACCTTTGGTCGAGGCATTCTAGGATTGATAGCTAGTAGTCGTACGTAGGATACTTGTCGTCGTGGGATTTGATCCTCATTTTGGTAATGATATCATAGGTTGTGGATAACGTGGAGAACTGGTTGTTGAATCTTCTCGAGCTTCTTTGCACCTTTTAGCATTTAGATCGCTAAGGTGAGTTTATGGCGCCCTTTTTCCTTTTACTTTGGGCCTGAAAAGCATGTACTGTTGTATACACTATTTGTTAAATAAATGATTGTTTTTGTGTATGCCATGTGATATGGATGCTTAAATCATTTGACGTAAATTTGCCATGTTGGGCTGTCGAAAATGTGTATACGTGTCATTTATTAAATATTGAATGAAATGACGTTGAATTGCCGTGTGATGGCTGATTAAATGGTTTCTTGTGTTTGACAAATTAAAATGTTTTCCCCTATTGGTTGTATTGTCGGATCTAGATATCTCGACTGTCTAGGTTCTGGTTCGCACCCCATTGTTGAAGGGAAATCCTGTGCGAGGTTCTGGTTCGCACCCCATTGTTGAAGGGAAATCCTGTGCGAGGTTCTGGTCCGCACCCCATTGTTGAAGGGAAATCCTGTGCGAGGTTATGGTCCGCACCCCATTGTTGAAGGGAAATCCTGTGCGAGGCATATGCTGTCATCAGATCTAGATATACTGATTGACGTGGTATAAGATGAGATCAGATTTAGATATACTGACTATCTTATTATAAATTGTGATATAAAGTGTTGTCAGATTTAGATATACTGACTGTTTGGTCTTTTATAACTATATGTCATTTTGTTGTATCAATGACGAATAAACTTTTGGTCAAACATACTGTAAACTCACCAACTATTTCGATAGTTGATCCTCTCAAATTTCATGCTTTTCAGGGAACCATCAGTAAGTAATTGGAAGCGAATATGGCATTTTGAAGTCATCTTTTGAACGTTGGACGTACAATTAGCGTCAGACCTCTGAGGACTATAGCTTTATTAGTCCTAATTGTACTTAGTTGTCCATATGTTATTATTGAAATTAGTGGGCCCATTTCCAATTGAGGATAGTTTGTATCCGTGTATTGGAGTCCACTTCCGAACGATTATACTTGTAATAAACTTGTATTTGGATTAATAGATGTAATCTCTATTTACCTTCTGATTAGTACGCAATTTCTTGTTAACCCTGTATTTCCGCTACAACGGGGTGTGACAAAAATTGGTATCAGAGACAAGGTTATAGTGAATACGGAGTTATTCCTCGTGAATAACTCAGTCTATAGCCATGGTCGCTTCATATAGGAAATCTAAGTCATTAAGGTTTAGGATACCTATCTCGAGAGTTATGCTATTTGTCAATAATTAGACCTAACCCGATCAACTACGTCCCGATTATGTAAAATAGTATAAGGCTCGAAATAAATATCTTAAATTGTGTATATACGTGTTAGTTTGAATTATATTGACAACATATTTAAATGTGGTGGGAAGGCTGCGGGTGACCCTATATATAAGCATTTTAAATATGTTGGTAATAGAAACCCAAACCGAATGTGTGTGATCTAGACAAAGATTTCTTTAAACCTCAATGTTGCGTACTGTCACCTTCATTTGATTCGTGCTATCTTATCCAGTAGACTTATGGATTATTTTGACTATCTTTTCAGACTAGTCATGTCGGACGGAGTAAGCTCTAATGCTGTTGTACCTCGTACACCTCCAGTTCCTGCCTTGGAAAACTCCTTTCCATATGTTCCTGACTCTTACGAAGAGGAACCAATGGAGGAATCGGGCAATGAATCACGCCCTATTAACCTTGTTTCATCTTCCAGTGAATCTGGAGGCGAACATGTGTCTATCCATGTTCAATCTTCTGTAACACCGGTATCTCCATATCAGAGGAGAACTACCGAGGGAGCTCATTTGCCTTATGCTCCTAGAGACCCCTATGCTCCTGGTCCTTCTGCACCAGTTCAGGTCAACGGTGGACTTGGACTTTCTTTCCTTCAGGGAGATCCGTATGCTGCGGGTCCCTCCAGAGCGCCTGTCTACAACCCAAGTGTTGTTATGCCAGTTGCATCAGCAGCTGATAGGTCGGAATATTATCGCCGACAATTGTCAAGGATGAACAATTCCCTCATCTGTACAAGGGAGAAGTTAGAGAATCAAGCTCAGGCGTTGTCTGGAGCTTATCATCAGGCGGAGGAGGCATTGACTGTTGCTAGAGAAGGGAAGGAAACTATTGGGAGGTTGATCTGGATACTGTCGGTTGTGGTGGTTTTGGTGGTAGCTTTGCTAGTCGTGGTTATTTGCAAGATGTAATTTTGTAATAGGTCTTTCTGTATTGTAAGCCTAGAACTTATAACAACTCGTACTTCTGTACTTTGAGTTGTAATCTTTTGGTGGATGTATTTCCCACGTGTCTATAAATCGTATTGCTCCGACTAAGTAGTCTATCGTTGTGGATGAAGTTTCCCACATGTTTTTGGACTGTACATACCTGACTATGTAAATTTTTGAACATCAATGAAATACGATTGTCTTTTGGCTTACTTACTTGTTCAAAACTACGTCACTTGCTCATTTCAATTCTAGAAGTATAGTGTTCTATATTTCTTTTCTTGTTTAGTTCATGAGTTCAAGTAAGTCGATAAATTGTGACTTGTGTTTGGCATCCTCTTATATCTAAAGCATCTTGAAAAGCTACACTCTTTGTTGTTCCTACGAGGAAATCTCTAAATGACATTTTTGGTTTATGTCTTAGAATTATGGCTCCCAAGACAAGAGGCAAGGTCCAGAAGAAGACTGCTCCCAAGAGAGTTACTAGATCAACTCCTCAACCCAATCCAACTGAACAGGAAGAACCTGTGAACCAGCAAGAACCAGAAATTGCTACTGCAAATAGGAACACTGGTCTTGGATCTACCCCACGTGCTGACGGGGAAAATAATATGGCAGCGTTTGTGACACAACAGTTGTTGGCTGCTATGCCTACTTTAGTTGCTCAGATCACGGCGAGCATGAACGCCAATAATAATCATCCTACTGATAATAGTAACAATGCCGAACCTACTGCTGAACAAGTTATTCCTCGAGTGCATCTGCACGGGACTGACTACAAGACCTTCACCTATTGTAAACCGAAAGAATTTAATGGTACCGAAGGTCCGGTAGGTCTAATCAACTGGCTGGAAAGCATTGAGGCAGTGCTCCATATCAGCCGTTGTGCCGAAGAGCACAAAGTGGAATATGCTTCCGCTCAATTTCAAAAGCACGCATTGTCGTGGTGGAACGAGCAGATTAGGACTCGTGGCCGAGAGCCGGCATATAGCATACCTTGGATGAACTTCAAAAGGATGCTAATGGAAAAGTACTGTCCTAGGGAGGAAGTACAGAGGATGGAAAACGAATTTTGGAACCATGCTATGGTTGGATTAGATAACGAGAAATACACTACTCGTTTTCATGAGCTGACAAGGCTAGTTCCTCGTATGGTGGATACGGAGGAGAAGTTAGTGGAAAGGTACTGCTATGGATTGTCACCTGACATCCGAAGATTAGTGGCCGCTTTTAACCCCATGACTTTACAGGCGGCAGTTAGTGCGACAAATCGGATGGTGTTAGACTTGAAAAGAACCACTGGTCCCTCTGTTGGAACTGAAGTGGTCAAGAGGAGGAATGATCAGGCCTCCGGTAGTGGATTTGGAAACGGTGGGAATGGCAAGAGGTTTAAAGCTGCCCGAAACTTTGCAGTGGTCCCACAAGATATCAAGAGGTACCCCGGCGCAGACACAAGATGTAACAGATGTGGCACTCGTCACATGGGGAATTGTCCCGCTTGCTACCGTTGTAAGAAAATAGGACATCAGGCAAAATTCTGTAGGGAAAAGGTACCAAATCAGTGCTACGAGTGTGGGAGCGAAACCCATCTGCGACCTGCATGTCCAAGACTTAATCTGAACCCGAACAACAATGCTATAGTTCCAGTAAGGAACAACGCGGGGAACAATCAAGCTAGGAATCAACGAGGACAAGGCAGAGGTCGAGTTTTTGTTTTGGATGCTGCTGATGCGCGACATGATCCCAATGTTGTGATAGGTACATTCATACTCAATGATCATTATGTTTTTATATTATTCGACTCCGGTGCTGATAAAAGTTTCATATCCTTAGAATTTAAGTCACGTTTTGGTATAGTAGCTACCCCCATGAAAGATACTTATGTTGTCGAATATGCAAACGGTCAAAAATATATTGCTAGAGATCATTTAGTGGATTGTAGTTTGGTATTAGCCGGTAAAACTTTTAAAATTGACCTAATCCCCATAGATTTAAGCAGTTTTGATGTGATTATTGGTATGGACTGGTTGTCCAAGGTTAGAGCTAATATAAGTTGTTATGAGAAGATTGTTAGAATACCTCTACAGAATAACGAAACCCTAGAAGTGCAAGGAGACAAGGCAGGAAAGAAATTAATCTTAGTATCGGCAATAAAGGCCAATAAATATTTACAAAAGGAACACCCTGCCTTCTTAGCATTTGTAGTAGAAAGGAAACCAGAGGTTAAAGAAATGAAAGATATTCCAGTAGTTAGGGATTTTCCAGAAGTATTTCCTGAAGATTTGACGGGACTTCCACCTCACAGACCAGTAGAGTTTGGAATAGATTTGATTCCTGGAGCTGCACCCGTGGCCAAGGCACCCTATCGTCTTGCGCCATCAGAAATGCAAGAATTGTCCGAACAACTTCAAGAGTTGTTAGCTAAAGGACTAATTCGTCCAAGTTCATCACCTTGGGGAGCTCCAATCCTATTTGTGAAGAAGAAAGACGGCTCGATGCGGATGTGTATTGATTACAGAGAATTGAACAAGTTGACTGTCAAGAACAGGTACCCTTTACCTCGTATTGACGACTTGTTTGACCAATTGGAAGGTGCATCACACTTTTCTAAGATTGATCTCAGGTCTGGGTATCATCAACTCAGAGTCAGAGAGACAGACATTCCGAAAACAGCTTTCAGAACTCGTTATGGGCATTATGAGTTTTTGGTTATGCCATTTGGCTTAACCAATGCGCCTGCTGTGTTTATGGACCTAATGAATCGAGTATGTCGACCGTATCTTGACAAGTTTGTCATTGTATTTATTGACGACATACTGATATACTCAAGGAATAAAGACGAACATGAAGGTCATCTGAGAACCATTCTGCAACTACTTAAGGATCAGAAGTTGTACGCGAAATTCTCAAAATGTGAATTTTGGATTAGGGAAGTACACTTCTTGGGTCATGTAGTGAACAGGGATGGGATCCACGTAGATCCATCTAAGATTGAAGCAATAAAGAAGTGGGAAGCCCCTAAGACTCCGACAGAAATCCGTCAATTTCTTGGGCTGGCTGGATATTACCGGAGATTTATTGAGAACTTCTCAAAAGTTGCTCAACCGTTGACGTTGCTAACTCAAAAGGCCAAGGAATTTATTTGGCAGGATGCCCAGGAAGAAGCATTTCAAACGTTGAAGGACAAGCTCTGTAATGCTCCTATTCTAGCATTACCAAATGGAGTTGAAAATTTCGTGGTATACTGTGACGCATCACATCAAGGCATGGGATGTGTGCTCATGCAGGAAGGTAAGGTCATTGCTTACGCCTCTAGACAGCTCAAGATCCACGAAAAGAACTATACAACCCACGATCTTGAACTCGGAGCGGTTGTTTTTGCTTTAAAGATTTGGAGGCACTATTTGTACGGTACAAAGTGTACGGTATTCACAGATCACAAAAGCCTTCAGCATATCTTCGATCAGAAAATGCTGAATATGCGACAAAGAAGATGGGTAGAATTACTCAGTGATTATGATTGTGAACTCAAGTATCATCCTGGTAAAGCAAATGTCGTTGCCGACGCGTTGAGTCGAAAAGATAGAATTTCACTATCTGTGATAACAAGAGCAAGTTCTTACCTTGGCTCATCATTAAGGGATAGAGTGTTGGATGATCAGAATGAGGCCTTACAACCAGGGCGTATTGAGGAGGAAGCATTATGGAATGCCGAACGGTTATTTGAATTGGATGACGATGGGATCAGACATGTCAAGGGCAGAGTGTGGATTCCTAAGTATAATGGACTTAGAGAACTCTTAATGAACGAGAGTCATCGATCCAAGTACTCAATCCATCCTGGTGCTGACAAAATGTACCACGGATTAAAGGATTTTTACTGGTGGCCTGGTATGAAAAGAGATATCGCCACGTATGTTTCAAAGTGTTTAAATTGTTCAATGGTTAAGGCAGAGCACCAGAAGCCTTCTGGATTGCTCCAGCAACCCCAAATTCCTGACTGGAAATGGGAACAGATTACTATGGACTTCATTACAAAGTTGCCTCGAACCTTGAAGGGTTACGATACTATTTGGGTCATTGTTGACCGATTGACGAAGTCTGCACACTTCATTCCCATACGGGAGAATTGGAAAATAAAGAAATTGTCTCAGTTGTATATTGAGAAGATCGTGTCACTTCATGGCGTTCCTGTGTCTATTATCTCGGATCGTGATGGTCGTTTTACTTCACAATCTTGGAGATATTTTCAAGACGCCTTAGGCACTCAGTTGAATTTGAGTACGGCTTACCATCCACAGACGGACGGGCAAAGTGAGCGTACCATTCAGACGTTAGAAGACATGCTTCGGGCATGTGTAATTGATTTTAAAGGTAGTTGGGATACCTTTTTGCCGTTAGCTGAGTTTTCATATAATAACAGCTATCACGCAAGCATTAAATGTGCGCCTTTTGAGGCTTTGTACGGACGAAAATGTAGATCGCCTGTTTGTTGGCTAGATGCTGGTGAGCGCCGTTTGTACAAGTATGGGTTGGTTCAGAAGACTACTGACCAGATTGTTGAAATTAAGGCACGGCTGAAGGCGGCTCAGGATCGCCAGAAGAGCTATGCAGATCGTAGAAGGAAACCCCTTGAGTTTCAAGTGGGTGATAAAGTTATGTTGAAAGTGTCACCTTGGAAGGGCACTGCACGCTTTGGCGTGAGAGGAAAACTTAGTCCTCGTTATATCGGACCATTTGAAATAGTTCAAAGGATTGGTTCCGTGGCTTATAAGCTCAATTTACCCCAAGAGCTAGAACATGTTCATCCCACATTTCATATATCAAATCTTAAGAAATGTTTGACTGATGAAACATTGGTAGTACCTGTGGAAGAATTGCAAGTAAATGATTCTCTTCAATTTGTAGAGGAGCCTGTTGAAATTGTAGACCAACAGCTCAAACAGCTTAGGCGAAGTCGTATCAAGTTGGTCAAAGTTCGTTGGAACTCAAAACACGGGCCCGACTCGACTTGGGAACGTGAGGATTATATGAGGAATAAGTATCCCCATCTTTTTACTAAGCAAGACTTGATTTCGGGACGAAATCCTTAGAAGTCGGGGATGCTGTGACAACTCGTGATTTAATTAACATCGGGTTAGTCCTAATATCGATCATTATTTATAATTTCGTCTAATTTAGAGATTATGACGTGGAAATTATTAGTTAATTGAACATTTGATATAGTTCAATTAGACGTATCCTGATGACGTAGACTATTAGCTATTTAGACGAATGCCGAGTCTGAAAATAATGTTAAATAAAGAATTAAATGTTATAATTGAACCCGGTAAATTGACTGTCTAAACGAAATATTTCTAAAAGTTTAGTTTATTTAATTTTATTGGCTTGTCTTAATTAAAATGAGACGAGGGAAAATATCTTTACTTTACATTTTGACTTTTAGGTCAAACGGTATTTAATCGTAAGCATTTTACCAAATTTGGGGTATTTAAATGGCTAAAAAGGAGCCACATAGGCCGGCCCCTTTTGTTTGTGGTGGGAATTAAACCAACAAACCTTTCCCTCCTTCTTTCTCTCTTTCTCTGTTTTCTTTGTGATCACCACACACACACACCACACACACACACCACACAAACACAAAATACACCACACATATTACCAATACTCTCAAAGATCAAGTTCTCTCAATCTCTTAGCATATCAAAATCTGATTTTTGGGAAAAAGAAGAAATCATTTAGCAAGTATTCAAGGCATTACCATCTTCAACCTTTTAATTCAAGAACGAATTTTGGTAAGTTTAAATCATCCCTTTTACGCCTATTTATGTTTACTTACTCTTTTCTAGTCATTTCGAGCTTTTACATGGCCTAAAACAAGTTAATTTGTATTTAGGGTTTAAATAGGGTTTTGGGTTTAATTTGGTCGTTTCGAAAGATTTAATGATGTTATGGATGAAATTATGGGTTGGGTTATGCGTGTTTATGGTTAGTGATGTTTAGTTTTGCTTCAAATTGAGTTACAAACTCTTACAAGTCGTTTTGGGTTGTTTCGGGTCATGTTTGAAGGGTTTTTGGTTGGTTTTCTGCACTTAAGAACTGGTCTGGGCGCAGGTGCGCCGCACCTCCCCTTTGGTGCGCCGCACCCCAGTTGGTGCGCCGCACCTCCCCTTTGGTGCGCCGCACCATGAACCTGGACTGGGTTCCCTGATCAGTTTGTGCGCCGCACCTCCCCTTTGGTGCGCCGCACCATGAAACTGGACTGGGTTCCCTGATCAATTTGTGCGCCGCACCTCCTCCTTGGTGCGCCGCACCTGGCTTAGTGCGCCGCACCTTTTCTCCAGTACATCAAAACATGAATTATTTTGAAAGGTAGTAACTTTTGACTTTCCATCCGAACTTAATGATGAAAGACGAACTTGAGTCATGTATATATTGAACATTAAATCACCTTTGGTCGAGGCATTCTAGGATTGATAGCTAGTAGTCGTACGTAGGATACTTGTCGTCGTGGGATTTGATCCTCATTTTGGTAATGATATCATAGGTTGTGGATAACGTGGAGAACTGGTTGTTGAATCTTCTCGAGCTTCTTTGCACCTTTTAGCATTTAGATCGCTAAGGTGAGTTTATGGCGCCCTTTTTCCTTTTACTTTGGGCCTGAAAAGCATGTACTGTTGTATACACTATTTGTTAAATAAATGATTGTTTTTGTGTATGCCATGTGATATGGATGCTTAAATCATTTGACTTAAATTTGCCATGTTGGGCTGTCGAAAATGTGTATACGTGTCATTTATTAAATATTGAATGAAATGACGTTGAATTGCCGTGTGATGGCTGATTAAATGGTTTCTTGTGTTTGACAAATTAAAATGTTTTCCCCTATTGGTTGTATTGTCGGATCTAGATATCTCGACTGTCTAGGTTCTGGTTCGCACCCCATTGTTGAAGGGAAATCCTGTGCGAGGTTCTGGTCCGCACCCCATTGTTGAAGGGAAATCCTGTGCGAGGTTCTGGTCCGCACCCCATTGTTGAAGGGAAATCCTGTGCGAGGTTATGGTCCGCACCCCATTGTTGAAGGGAAATCCTGTGCGAGGCATATGCTGTCATCAGATCTAGATATACTGATTGACGTGGTATAAGATGAGATCAGATTTAGATATACTGACTATCTTATTATAAATTGTGATATAAAGTGTTGTCAGATTTAGATATACTGACTGTTTGGTCTTTTATAACTATATGTCATTTTGTTGTATCAATGACGAATAAACTTTTGGTCAAACATACTGTAAACTCACCAACTATTTCGATAGTTGATCCTCTCAAATTTCATGCTTTTCAGGGAACCATCAGTAAGTAATTGGAAGCGAATATGGCATTTTGAAGTCATCTTTTGAACGTTGGACGTACAATTAGCGTCAGACCTCTGAGGACTATAGCTTTATTAGTCCTAATTGTACTTAGTTGTCCATATGTTATTATTGAAATTAGTGGGCCCATTTCCAATTGAGGATAGTTTGTATCCGTGTATTGGAGTCCACTTCCGAACGATTATACTTGTAATAAACTTGTATTTGGATTAATAGATGTAATCTCTATTTACCTTCTGATTAGTACGCAATTTCTTGTTAACCCTGTATTTCCGCTACAACGGGGTGTGACACATAAAATGAACTAAATATATATATTCTTTTAGATAAAGTTTATGTTGCTAAAAACATGTATGTCGAAAAGATTAGCTCTAAATCATGAGTTATTTATAGTGTTTTTTCTTTTGAACATTATGAGTTATTTTTGTTTAATAATAGTTTGTTTTGAATGCATGATAAAATTGAAGATTTTATGTTTTGTAGTTATTCAAAACAAATAGGATGAAAAAAAAGAAGTTAAATGAAAACAAATTTAAAGAAAAGAGTAAATTACAATTTTTGTCCCTGTGGTTTGTACCAAATTTCATGTTTCATCCTTAGGTTCATAAAATTACGTTTTTCATCCTTAAGTTTGGAACTCTGTTAACAACTTTGGTCCACGACCCAAACAGACGTTAAAAATCCTTTAATTACACTTTTAGTCTGAGGGTATCTTTGTCATTTCGTCCTTACATTTTTTCCTAGATCTTACATTTCAAGCTCTAGTATTTTTTTTTCCAGTTCATGAAAATTCATCATCCTTAATCTCTATTATCAACCATTGTCATCATCAATAATAAATCAAATTCATCTTTTATATATACAAACCAAAATGAAATATATCCTCATAAAAAAAAGAAAAAAACATAAACACAAAAAGAAACCTATCACAACATATATCTATACAACCATCACACACTTAAGCAGTCGGCAATTTTTACACCTTTTTGGCCGGAATTTTTACCGGATTTCATCTATTTTCGATTCCCATCTTCTCCTACATTTTATTCTTTACAAATCCATGTATTAATCCTTGCCTATGTTGCTAATTTACGGTCATCATCTTCACAATATGATCCAAATCCTAATTGAAAACCCTAAAAGAGACAACCACATAGTACAGCCACCACAACCCACCATTATGCCGCCGTCAATCACAACATCCACCACCGCCGGAATCTAGCCGGAAGTAGCGGAATCTGAGAGAGTTTTATATCAAATCTCTTTTTTATATTATTTGATCTATATCAGATTTCGTTTATACATAATATGTTTCATTAGCAAAAGAAGAAGAGAGTTCTTAGTGAATAGGGAAATAATGGATTGTTGATTTGATTTGATGTTAGATGTATATGTGTGGATTAGATTTCCAGAAGGAAAAAAAAATAATCTGGCCCAAATAAATATTTGTGTGTGTGGAACGATGATGATGATGAAGAATTTGATGAATATGATGATGATGTTAGATGCCATGGTACCACCTAAATTCTTGTGCCATGTGAACCATTATTACCAACCCATTACACCGTTCATGTATATGTGTATGTCTCTATTTTGTGTTTGAATGTTTTTAATTTTCAGATTGTTTTATTTTTGGAAAATGGATGTTAGCGTCTGAAACCAACAGTGTACATATTTGCCTATTTGGTAGAAAAAGTTTATAGATTTTGTTTTTATGATTTTGATTTAATTAAGTGATAGAAGATCTGGAAAAAAATTCAGAAATATGGTAGTTGACAATGGTGGTTGCTGCTAGGTGTTTGTTGATGAAGATGATGTGTGTATTATTATTTAATAAAAAAAAGTAAGGATGAATGACAAAGATACCCTGGGACCAAAAGTGTAATTAATGAATTCTTAACGTCTGTTTGGGTCGTGGACCAAAGTTGTTAACAGAGTTCCAAACCTAGGGATGAAATACGTAATTTCAAGAACCTAGGGATGAAACATGAAAGTCGGTACAAACCACAGGGACGAAAATTGTAATTTACTCTAATGAAAATTAAAAGATCCATTTGCAACTAAAGTTAAAATATAGAGTTTTGTTAATGACAACACTTTCATTAACGTGCTTAAGAGAGTTGTACCTTTATCATAACACTCGGTGATAGGCTTTGATATGAGAAAATGCAAATTCTTGTATGCATCCTTGTCATAAAACTCAGATAGTAGACTTTTAATATGAGAATTATAAATTCTTTTATGCACGGCAATTAACATTTTCTTAAAATAACTTAATTAGATGACAAGTCATCAACTTAAAATATGGGGTTATGAAAGATGAGGAAATGATATATGATCGTGATTTTTGTTAGATATTTTTAAAACTATTAGTTTCGTTACCAAATTTACAAGAATTAGGGTGTGTTTGGATGGGGATTTTTGATTGGCTTTTTAAGGGCTTGAGGCTTGGGCTTTTAATAGCTTTGCTTGGAAATAAAGAAACGCTGTTTGGATGATCGGATTTTTTTTCTAAAAATATTTCATATCTAAATACTTGTAACTTTCAAGGTGTTTACAATTAAAAATTCAAACATGAGATTATTGTGAAATATCAAGTCACTTAACTATTTGACCACGGTGGAGGTTGAGATTTTACCAAGAAAGATTATAATTTATAGAGTTAATTACAGTTTTCGTCCCTGTGGTTTGTACCAACTTTCAAATACCATCCTTGAGACCACGAAATTACGTGTTTCATCCCTGAGTTTGAAATTCTATTAACAAGTTTGGTCCACAACTCAAAACAAGTTTGAAATTCTGTTAAGTTGGTGGTCACCTGAGACGCACACCATGGCATTTTAGTCATTTCCTTTATCATAGGACCAAAACTGTAATTATTCTCACCTTCTTTTTTCTTTTCCACCCAGATCTTCAAACACATGTCCAAATCTTCAAAGTTCAAACACATTAACATATATCTATCATTATCATCAAAACAAAATCTATTTCCAGATTTCATACTTATCTTCAAAAAAAAAAATTCTATTTCTATTTGGTAGCAGAAAAAAAGGGAATACAAAATTTGGTAGCCTCTGTCATCTATATACTTCTATTTCTATTTCTAATCCTTCCGTTTCTATTTACAACTTCTAAAAGTATAGAGATTCATAAAAACGATGAAGGGAAAGAGTCGTTTGACACATGGTTGTTGGGAATCTAGCAAATCCTCACCGCCGTCACAACTATCGTCCACTAAGATCCGACCTCCCTTCTACTGTCACACCTCCAAGATCTGGCCTTCCACCACCAAGACGCAGCCTCGCCAGTCGCCACCACCAGATCTGGCCTCCCCTCAACCGTCACCGCCAAGATTCGACCTCCCTGCCACCACGTTGCCACGGCCGTCCCCATCTCTGGTTGTATGACTTCGATAGATGGATAAAGTTTATATACATTTTTTTCTTTAATATCCTTTGTGGAAATATATGGATGTTGGGCTTCTTCATCTTGGCTCTTTATTGTTCAATGGGAAAAAAAGAAAGGAAAAGTAAGTTATATTTGCTTGCATAAAGTCCGCCTAAAAAAGCAAGTACAATTGTGCGATACTCCTTTCCAATATTTCTCTTTTGGCTAATTACTTAAAAGGGTATCTTACTCGCACTTTTTTACTATAACATGACTCAACCTTTTTTTCGTTTAATGTAAGGATTATCGTGGTAAACACCGTTTAATTCGGGTCAAAGAATACCACCGGTAGTATTTTGACTTCTTTAAGTTGTTTTGTCCAGCTTTGACTGCCATATATGTCCCCATTATATATATAGAAACAAAACATATAAAGTTTATATCTTTTCTGCTAAACAACAAAATCTGATCTTCTCTCTCTTTCCCCGATTTCTTTTTCCCTAAATTAATTTGAATCTTGAAACCCTAGAAACCGAAATCACGATGTCATCTTCATCTTCTTCTCGATCCAAAGATAACAACCGGTTTGGGTATTGTGAATGTGGATTCAAATTGTATCCTCGTACATCTTGGACGATCAAGAACCCAGGAAGGAGGTTCATATCATGTCCGATTAAGGTAATATAATATGTTAAAAACCAGATTGTTTCATAATATAATATGGAAATTGATTGTATTTTTCAAATAAATTAAAGGATTCGAAGAACAAGTGTCGTGTACACCGTTTCTTAGATGAAGAACTTCCAAGTGATTACTACAAGGAATTGGTGTATGGAATGCACAACCATATATACCTACAGATATATTATATACATACATACGACAGTAAATGGGATCCAGCTCACACATTTATCCCGCCAAAACTCGGTCAACTAAAAGTCAACACGAAACACACACAAAACCGCCTCCACGTATGCATCTTAAAACCAGGTGTGGTTTTGGTACTTCATTTAGAGCCAATATCCCACGATAGTCCTTACATTAAACGAAAAAAAAGGTTGGGTCATGTTATAGTAAAAAAGTGCGAGTAAGATACCCTTTTAAGTAATTAGCCCTTTCTCTTTTGACATTTTCTTGAAAAATGATACATGTACACAGATGTAGATTCAAATGTAGATGTGTACCTCTTTTATTTTGTTTTTTTATTTTATTATTTTTTTGGGTTTTGATTTGATTTATTTGTTTATTTATCTGTGAATTCCAATTAGTTATTTTTTTATATGGAAGTTGAGATATGGATTTTTGAGGAGAATAAAAAAATGAATGATAATGATGATGATGAAGTGAAATTGGGGGAAAAAATGATCTTATGATGATGATTTGGATTGCGTTTTATTTGATTCTACGAGTCATATGCCTGCGCAATGCGGCGGTGTAATTGCGTTGCAGAACTCGAAAATCCGGATCGAATCGGCGGGGAAGGAGTCATGATTTGTAGATAATAATTTACAAAATACTTTCAGATCCAACTCAAGTTAAAAAAGACCCTAAAGGTAATAATACATAATAGTAAATCAATTTTTGTAATCCATGCTTTCCAAACATCATACCATTCTTGATTATAATCTCGGGACATAATAGATTCAAGTATGGATACTTAAAAAAAGTTGGTAATTATATTCAAATTAAAGATAATTATATTTAATTAAAAAGATAATTATATTTAAAAAAGATAATTATATTTATTAAAAAGATAATTATATTTATTAAAAAGATAATTATATTTATTAAAAATAAGTTGGTAATTATATTCAAAGTAATTATATTTAATTAAAAAGATAATTATATTTAAAAAAAGTAATTATATTTCAAAGTTGGTAATTATATTTAATTAAAAAGATAATTATATTTAAACCAAAATAACATATTTCATTTAAACACATAACACCCTTTTTATTTTTTATTTTTATGAACTACAACCATATATATTCGTTTCTTTATCAAAATTTCTTTAGACTAAAAATATTAAAATGAAACAATGAATTTGAAGAAAAGAAATAAATTCAATATAGGTAATTTAAATTGGAAACACGTGTAAGATGAAGTTACCACATGACACCATTTATCCTATTGTTTTACCATTTTATAAATAAAATCTTTAAATGCCTTTGTGCCTTTGTCTTCTCCAGGATAACCAGGAGACTACCAAACCAAATCACTTTGTCTTCTCTAGTGGTTAAATTTGGTTTGAAGTGAACAGATTTCATAAATCCAAAACCCACTTTTTTTTCAATTACCATTCACTTATCCCACAAACAATAAAAAATAGAAAAGAAAAGAAAAATAGTTCGGTGAATGGTATCCTTAACATCAACACTGCTTCACATATTTCGGTTAACATCAACACTGCTTCAAATTCTACTTCACCTGTTCCTTTTTTTTCCAATAAACACTTCATCATCTTCATCTTATGCACCTTTACTTCGCCGGAGTATCGCTGACGGTTACTTTTCCGGTGAATTTTCCGGCGAAGTCTTTGGACAGAACAGTAGGCTAGGGTTTGTTCGCGATTGAATTCTGATTCGATTGCAATGGGTTTCGTGTCTTAATTCGAAAAAGCGAAAGACTAATCACGTTTTTCACTTTTCCGGCGAGTTTTCGAATTTTCCGGCGAACCTTGAATCGGTTTTATTTTGGCAAGGGTTTGTGCGGATTTTGTTCCTGAGCATTTTGGTGACAATTTCGAGTTCCAATTCGAAGAAACGGAGGAGCAATCGTAGATCTAAGTTTTCCGGCGAGATTCAATGAATTTTCAGGCGGCGGTGATGGTGATGTAATGGCAGCGGCGGCGGTGACGGGTGGTGGTGGTGAGCGGCGTTAGCAGCAGTGTTGGCGGCGGAGATTGGTGGCGGCGGCTGGTGGTGGTAGACGGCGGCGGCTGGTGGTGGTTGAAGACGGCGGCGGCTGGTGGTGGTTGAAGACGGCGGCGGCTGGTGGTGGTTGAAAACAGCGGCGGCTGGTGGTGGTTGAAGACGGCGGCGGCTGGTGGTGGTTATAAGCAAGGTTGTAAAACTCCCCCGAGTCGGCCGACTACCCAAAATAAACTCCTGACTCCCTACCTCGCCGAGTCGAGTCCGAGTCACGAGTTCTCTTACCTCGATACGGACAAAATGATGATGTAGCGTGAATTTATCAACTAATCTTACGTTTAATTTTCAAGTTTTGAATTATTATGTTACTGTTTTTAAACAATTATGTTAAAATTTGAAGTTTGGAAGATATTTTTAAAGTTCTATTACATATAATTTCAAAAATACTTATGTTTGTATATAAAATTATGTAAGTCCCAACTTGTTAGATGGTACTACTGAAGACACCTCTATGTCGATGGTGGAGTTACTTTGCAATATACTTACTGAACTGGAGACGACCAGTTGCAGTGGTATATACCAAGTTCTAGATAGATTACTTATATAAAAGACAATAAGTAAAGAACAATGCAATAATACAAATAACTTGTAAACAATCTTGATGAGACAATATGTAGTTTTCAATGTGTAATTTATTTATTGATATTAAACAAATTACAAGGTTGATGCGGAACCAAGATAATACACGAATGTAAATATCCTAACAACCTATGAAATACAATTGATCTATACTCGGAATTTCTCTTCAACAATCGAAACACTTAAAGTAGTGAAATGTTCCTTTTAGCGATTGAGAGAATATTGCACAAGTTCACCAAGAATATTGCAGGTTTGCAAAGTAAGAAGTTATTCGTTTGTTTGTGAAGTAACTTGAATTCTTGGTTGTGCAATGACTTGTATTTATAGGCAAAGTTAACATTTGGATGTTAACTTTAGCCGTACAAATGTGGTTGGGAGCATTTAAGGAATAGCATTTAATTCCTTAAAAAGCATTGTAAAGTCGCGTGTTAAAGTGACTTTACATAACCACCTTTATGTACTTTATAATACTTAAATAATAAGATAAGGCTTATTATCCGGGTAAAGGTACATAAAGTATACAAGTCAATTCCTCGTAATCAGTGTAAAGCTTTGTAAGGGCTTTCCACTGATGGTCTCCAGTTTGTAACTGACTAGAATGCCAACTGGGCTTCGCTGCCATTGTCATTCTCTTTCTTCCATTTGTTGTCTTCGACTTCAACTGGAATGCTTCTTCAACTTGGTCAGTTCTCAACTGGAGGAAGTCTTCAGTTGCGTTAACTGTACGGTGCAACTGGACTTCAATATATTTCTCGACAAATCTTCTTGGTCACCAGGTGCAACTGGTGAACTGGTCAGTGTGAACTGGTGACTGGCCAGTTCCAGGTGAACTGGTCCTAACAAATTCCCCCTATTTGTCTAGAAATATAGTCTAAGTCTTTTCTAGTTTTTGTATCTATACAAGTGTGAACTATAGAGACTTGTTTGATTTAAATCTATTTAAGTTATCTAAGACATTTTTATAGATCAATAAATGCCTTAGGTTTTTCTTTTATGTTTGTTAGATTTTAATCTTTTATCTACCTTGTGGTTACAAACTGGTAACTTCATTTGTACAAGGAATGAAATTTACACAAGTTACAGAATGTAAAACAAATTACAAGAAGATAAAATGAAGAAGAACTTAAACAGATGGCCCTTCGCCAGTTCTCCTTCTCTTGGCAACTGTAGAAATGGGCTGTTTGTCTTCTGGATCAACATTTAGTCTCTCTTCAATATTTTCTTTAAACTTGAGCAGACTTTGAAGAACAAACATCCATCCTCTTTCGACCTTATTCTTTTGTTGCTTGGCCCCCAACAAGTTTGCCATCTCCACCAGCTCCGAATAACCATATCCATTAACATCAGGATTCTCAGTTTGCCTTAAGGGTCCATTAAGATGTTGAACCCCAACTGTGAAGTGTTTGGTACCTGGTTTGATAAAAACTTTCATATCCGTAATCTTACCAGGGTGATATCTCCGCTGTTGCACTTCAGACAAATATTCGCTAGCTTCAGATTCATTGGCCAGATTGATCTGGCCAGTGCTCATACTATGCACTGCAGCTTTGATATCTTCACTTGAAGGTTCAGTTGTTTCCACCCAGGTTCTAAGGTCAGCATCTCTTGGCAACATCTTAGGTTTACCTTTGGACTTGGGTGGATTCAGCACCTGTTTGACCACCTTCTTAACATGTTCAACCCTCTTGAGAATTCCTTCAGTTCTTACTTCTTTTGCCTTATCCACTGTGATATTTAAACACCTGGCATCATATTCAGCCTCATCCTCCCTATAGTGTTTGTCAAGCTCAATCTCCAGTTGTTCTTTTAGTGCATTAATAATTCTGGGATCAGCCTTGACTTTGGCATATTCTGCAAGTGTCATGCCCAGGAGACGACCATCACTTATATCAAGAAGAGTTGGGGCTAAAGTATTTCTATCTTTTGCTTGATTAACCCTCATTTGTTTCTTTCTCTCCTTGATTGCATCTCCAAGCCTTGCCAGTTGCCTACTAACATCTTCTGAAACTGGAGGAAGCTGATCAATGTTGCCAGTTTCTAACACACTGGCTTCAGTACCAGTTGTTTTTGCTTGTTCACCAGTGGCCGGCACAACTTCCTTTCCTTTATCTTTATTCCCCCTATCAACAATATCTTCAAACTGTTCAATAACCTGCTGCTGGTCATCACCTTCATCTGACCCAACAACAGTCCTTTCTACCAGTTGTCTTGCACTAACTGGACCTGGCAGTCTTGGTCCAGGTGCAAGGATATTCCTTCTATCCCTTTCCCCCTTGGCAGCATCGAGACCTGCACGAATGGCTGCCCAGTCTTCATTACTGGAGGGCAAACGGGCTAGAGGCTGCCACGATTGCATATCCTTACACTCTCTAAACACAGTGCAAATCATTCTAAAGGATCTCCACAAGTGGTTAATCTCTTGAGACTGGACCAATACATTGGCTGTAGTTTGGTCCTGTCCAGTCTTCAAGTCTTTCAACAATTTTGAGTCTTCATCTAAACCTTTAACCACTTGTTCCTTCACTTCAGCATCTTTCTTTTTCAAACTATCCACTTCAGTTACCAGTTTATTGATTGAAGAAGTGTGAGAGGCTAACTGAGTGTTCATAGCATTAACTGCTCCCCTTAACTGCCTAACTTCAAGTGCCAGAGGCTCCAGATTAATCTGAGGAGGTGGGAGCTTGGCAAATTCAGCCATAACCTTCTTAACCAGTTCATCTTCTCGACTAGCCAGTTTTTCATCAATCATCTGGCCAACAGAAGTGGCCACCTGCTGTCCAATATTAACTACATTAAGGCCAGGTCTTTCAAACAACTCCTTGACCTGCTTCTCTATCTCCTTCAAATCAACCTCTGATGATCGTACAGTATTACTCAATAGGTTGGAGATAGATGTATTGACATTGGAATGGGTTAAGTCAAAAGCTTCCTTCAATGATGTGGACAGATTGTTACAGCTGGTGACTAACTCATTTAACTTCTGAAATACCAAGTCCTCATTGGCAGCAAACTTGTTTATTCCCAAATCAACAACCTTAGAATTTATGATTGTGTCCTTGTTGAATTTGGAAATGGACTTGGCATTTTGCTCGATTGTCTTATGAACACCCTCCACCCGTTTGATCAGGTTTTGGATATCGGTTGAGAAGGAGACAAATTGAGCTTCCAGTGACAAAGGAGAAGTTGTCACTGGACCAGTAGCAGGTTGCACTAGTTCAACTGGAGGAGGTAAAACAAAGGAAGCCTCTCCAGTTGTTCCAGTGGCAGAAGAAGGAAAAATTGGGGGTGAAAAAGAACGCTGAGGAGATTCAATGTGTTGGTCAGGCTGAGAATGCTCAGGTATGACCAACGGCGACGGTGTTGATTGAGTTCTTTGTGGGGAAATATTTGTAAGAGTATCTGGATGGGAAACTGAAACTTGGTGTTCTAGGGGTTAATCAGAGAAAGAAGGGAGTTGAGCATGTACAGATGCATCAACCATTTCTTGATCATCTTGTGTTCCTTCTGAATCCGAAGATTCAAGATGGAACTCATCCTCATTTATGCCTAGATTCATAAATGATAGGGATGGCTGAACATCAAGTTCAGGCTCCTGATGACCAGTTCCAGTTACCTGGATGGTTTCATCAGTTTGAGGATCAGATGCCGAAGCATCTTCACCAGGGATAGACGTGATAGGAATGGCTTCAGTTATGGTTGTTCTATCCTCAACCACAACTTGAGACGAACTGGAGGGTCCCTCATTATTTTGAGGCCCGCCCAGTTGTCTTTTTGATTCACTTTCCAAAGGTACATCAGTTTTAGCAAATGCCAGTCGCATTTGCTCTGGAATTTTGACCTCTCCAGCTTCAGAAACAAGAGAGTCTAGATTCCTCATTAAATCTGGCCTTGTGAACGGAGAGTCTGTATTTCTATACTCTTCATCGCCCAGAATTTGTTTAAAACATAAAGAAAGGAATCTGGAAAAGGGGATACACACACCCCTGGAGCCTTTCAGCTTTTGTACGAGACTCCTATACAAAATGTCAGCAAAATCCACCCTCAACCCATTCCACAAACAGTAAGCCATCTCTGCTTGTGAGGAGTTGATCTGGTCAAGACCACCAGAACTCCCACCTAAACTTTCCACCAAATGTACAAAGAAATACCTCCATGAAGGTGTAAGACCCTTCATGGTCATAGCCCCCTTGGTCTTCAAAACACCATTGTCCAAGCACTCCTTATGACCCATCTCAAGGAGTACTTGACGAAAATTAATATTCGGGGCCAAGACAACTGGAGATTCACCCTCTCTCCAGTAATTGAGGTGAAGAGCATCCCTCAATACTTCAACATTCAAGGTACACTTGATTGTTCCATCCTTTAACGTGAAACTGATGGAGGAACAATCGGAAGAAAGAGTGGCAGTGAACCAGAACTCACACAAGTACTCATGATACATCTTGCGTGGGTTTCTAGTGAATAAGGGTCCTATTGGAGAATCCTTCAAAAACCTTCGGATTCTACCAATAAGGGTATTAGACCCTTGAGAACCTTGTAGGCTTGCCAAAGGATTATTAGGGTTTAATTTAAGGGCAGCACTATAAGGAGCACCAGGTGCCTGGGTGACATCTGGTGAGGGATTATATGGGACAGTCAAGAGATTTACATCTCTTGAACGGGATGATCTAGGAGCCATAAAATGAAATTGAAATTTAGAATTTAGGGTTTTGATTTGTGAAGCAAAGAGAAGAATGAGGCAATGTTTATGATTGGAAGTAAATGAAGAAAGAGAGTAAATGAAGAGAATGAAAAAGAGAGTAAATGAATAAATGAAGAGAGTAAATGAAGAGAATGAAAAAGAGAGTAAATGAGTTTTGGAGTAAATAAGGGTATTTATAAGGGGATTCAAGATCCCAATGTAAAACCAAAAAATATATTTTATTTAAACCAAATCAATTTTGAAGATATTTTGACAAAATGATTTTGAATTTTGAAATAAAAATATAATTTTCCATGTAAGCATTAAATGTTTCCATGTCAGCATTAAATGCTACGACGGCTTACTTTACCCATGACCCCACACACTTTTTGTTTTCCCAATACAAACAGTTGTCAAGTACTAAAAATGGTTCCAAACACGTCAGATCACGATATCAAGTGGTTTAAAACACTCGAGTATCATCACGTGTCACACATATAGACCAGGTATTTGTAACGTTATAAAAATTTAGACAAAGACTGAACCTGGTAACTGGAGGATCAGTCCAGTACCAGTTTCCAACTGAAGAGTTCTCCAGTTGCATTTTCAAACAAAAACGAATTTTAGTCAGAAAATTATTTTGAGTCTTTCCCCCTAAAATGATGATCCAGTAATCAATTAGTGCCAAGATAGTATCACAAAGGCGTTCGATAGCCTGGCGAGCAAAGATTATCTGGACCTCCTCAACTGGAGAACTTCATCAGTGTCACTGACGCGTTCAATAACAAAGAAAGCTCCAGTTAAGGGTTCAACATTCCCAGTTCGCTGATGAGATGTTTAAAGGTTTTCTCATCGAGAGGTTTAGTAAAAACATCAGCTAACTGTTTGTCAGTGGGGATGAAATGAATTTCAATATCACCTTTCATAACATGATCTCGAATGAAATGATACCTGATATCAATATGCTTTGTTTTTGAGTGCATCACTGGATTGTGAGAGATAGCAATTGCACTGGTGTTGTCACAAAAGATTGGGGTCTTGGTATACTTCTGACCATAATCTAGTAACTGGTTTTTGATCCAGAGAATCTGGGCACAACAACTGGCCGCAGAAATGTACTCTGCCTCAGCAGTGGACATAGAGACTGAAGTCTGCTTCTTGCTGGTCCAACTCACCAGTTTTCCTCCAAGGAAATGACAACCACCAGTTGTGGATTTTCTATCAATCTTACAACCTGCATGATCAGAATCTGAATAACCCATTAGATCTAATCCTGAGCCTTTGGGGTACCAAAGACCAAGATTAGGACACCCTTTCAGGTATCTAAAGATACGCTTTACAGCGTGCAAATGTGATTCTTTAGGGTTAGCCTGAAACCTGGCACATAAACATGTTGCAAAACATTATATCTGGTCGACTGGCAGTTAAGTACATCAGTGAACCAACCATACCTCTATAGTCAGTTATGTTAACTGGTTTGCCAGTTGGGTCAGAGTCCAAATTCAATGGTGCTGCAATAGGTGTGTTTTTCGATGGGATTGAATCATATTTGTATTTTCTTAACAAATCTCTGACATATTTTCCTTGGTTTATGAAAATTCCATTTTCAGTTTGCTTAATCTGAAGACCTAAGAAAAATGTTAATTCACCCATTAAACTCATCTCATACTCAGATGACATGATTTTAGAAAACTTTTTACACATTGCATCATCAGTTGAACCAAAAATAATGTCATCAACATAAATTTGTACCAATAAGATATTACCTCTTTCTTTCAAGATAAACAAGGTATTATCTATTGCACCTCTTTGAAAGCCATTTTTAAGAAGATGTTTAGTTAAAGTATCATACCAGGCTCTTGGGGCTTGTCTTAGACCATACAATGCTTTGTTCAGTCTATAAACCCAATGAGGATGCTTCTCATCGATGAAACCTGGAGTCTGCTTAACATAAACTTCTTCTTCCAATGTTCCATTAAGGAACGCACTTTTGACATCCATCTGGAAGACCTTGAACTGCAGATGGGCTGCATAAGCCAAGAATATTCTAATGGCTTCAAGTCTTGCAACTGGAGCAAAAGTCTCATCAAAGTCAACGCCCTCTGCTTGACGATAACCCTGGGCAACTAGTCTGGCCTTGTTTCTTACAACATGGCCATCTTCATCCATTTTGTTTCGGTAGACCCATCTGGTACCAATAGGTTCTTTCTTTAACCCTGGTGGACAAGGAACAAGCTCCCAAACATTGTTCCTTTCAAACTGGAGGAGCTCTTCTTGCATAGCTTCCACCCAGCTTGGGTCTGCCATAGCCTCGTCAATCTTCTTTGGTTCAATTAAAGATAAGAAGGTGACGTTTAAGCATTGCTCACTGGTGGCTCTTCTAGTCTGAACCCCACTAGTTGGATTACCCACAATTTGTTCAATTGGGTGGGCTTTAGTCCATCTAGTGTATTGACTAGGCTGGTGAACTACAATATCAGTGCAAGTTACCTGGAGATCTTCTTCCGTTGCAGCAGCATCTGGAGAAGGATCAGTCCAAACAACTTCTACATCCTCATCAGAGTCAATGAGGTCTCGATTGGCATCATGAAATTCCTCAGTTGAAGGTAATTCATGAGTAACTGGAGAAGTAGGTGCTTGAACTGGTGCTGATATTGGAGTGGCACGTACATCTGATCCAATCACCAATTCTTGTGGTAAGTTAAAATTGATGGAGGGATAAAATGATGTGTCACTAGTGCATTTCTTCTTCTTGACTGGTTCCAGTTTGTTGTAACTGGAAGCATCTTCTGGTGAAACAACTGACCGATGAACTTGGTCAGTTTCACCAAAGTTGATTGGAATGACTGGAGAAGTAGGTGCTTGAACTGGTGCTGATATTGGAGTGGCACGTACATCTGATCCAATCACCAATTCTTGTGGTAAGTTAAAATTGATGGAGGGATAAAATGATGTGTCACTAGTGCATTTCTTCTTCTTGACTGGTTCCAGTTTGTTGTAACTGGAAGCATCTTCTGGTGAAACAACTGACCGATGAACTTGGTCAGTTTCACCAAAGTTGATTGGAATGACTGGAGAAATATCAAGGCTTGGTCTCTTGTTGATTGCTTCAGTTGATTCATCGAATGTGACATGAATTGTCTCATGCACCTTTTAGAGTTTATAATTATAAACTCTAAAGGCCTTTCGAATATCTGAATAGCCTAAAAATACCCCTTCATCAGCTTTTGCATCAAACTTTCCAAGCTGACTGGAATCGTTCAGTATATAAACTGGACAACCAAATACATGGAAGTATCCAATATTTGGTTTTCGATTCCTGAGTACTTCGTAGGCAGTCTTCTTATGTCTCTTGATGTAGACTGACCGGTTTTGGGTGTGACAAGCAGTTGCAACTGCCTCAGCCCAAAAACTGGTGGGAAGACCAGATTCAGATAGCATGCTTCTGGCCGCTTCTATCAGTGTACGATTCTTTCTTTCCACAACTCCATTTTGCTCTGGAGAGTGAACTGATGAGAAGTTTTGAGAAATGCCAGTGTCAGTGCAAAATGTTTCAAGTACCTTATTTTGGAATTCAGTACCATTATCACTTCGCAACTGACAAACTTTTCGAGTGTACTTGAGCTCAATTCTTTTGATAAGCGAGATGATCTCAGCAGGTGCATCACTCTTGGATCTGATGAATACCACCCAGCAATATCTGGTGAATTCATCAACCACAACTAGAGTGTATTTCTTTCCAGCTCTAGTTTGAACATTCACTGGACCAAAAAGATCCATATGAAGCATGTGAAGAGGTTCAGTGATGCTAAAATTTTGCCTAGTTTTGAAACTGGCTCTCTTCTGCTTACCCATCTCACACCCTGGACATGGCTTTTCCTTATTGAAGGAAATCTGGGGTATCCCATCAACCAGTTGTTTGCGAGACAACTTGTTAATGTTCTTGAAATTAAGGTGGGATAACCTTTTATGCCATAGCCAGTTGGTGTCCTCATCAGCTTTGGTATAGAAACATTGCTCTTTTGGAGCTGGTTCCATATCCATGATGTACACATTCCCTTTTCTTGGTGCAATCATCACCACTTTCCAATCCTTGTTAAATATGGTGCCTTGTGCAATATCGAACAATACTCTGAAGCCATCATCGCAAAGTTGGCTTACACTGATCAAGTTATATTTCAAACCATTCACAAATGCAACTCTTTTGAATTCGACTTGTCCATTATTGAGCACACCATATCCTTCAGTCTTTCCAGATTGATCGTTACCAAACGTCACTGTCGGTCCATCTTGGACAGTGAACTCTTCCAGTAGGGGCTTACATCCGGTCATAGTCCGGCCAGCAGCGCTGTCCAGATACCAGATATTTTTCTTTCGATCGCCCTACACACACACAAAAATCATTAGTTATTTTTTGTGAACCCATCTTTTCTTGATGGGTCCACTGGACTTCTCTACAGAAGCCACAGTTGATTGTTGAGGTGTTGAACTGGAGGCTACATCTGGAGCATTATCACCAGCTCCAGGTGCAGAAGTAAAAACGATTGGTATTTGATACTTACTCACCTTAAGTTTACCAGATTTTGTTCCAGATGGAACATTCTTTTGTTTAGGTACACAAGGGAGTGATTTAATATTTTGTTTTAAAACTGGAGGTGGTAAACCTCCTTCCAGATTGTTAATCCGGGCAGTGCAACTCTGAACCTGCCGAGACAAAAGTTGGAGTTGCCTTTCCAGATTAACCAAAACATTGTTTTGTTCAGGCAGTTGAACCTTGGACATTGGTTCAACTGGAGATTTAGTCTGTCGGGTCTTGGGCTCCTTAGACTTATGAGGTAAAGGCTTGTTACCAGTGGCCTTTTTGACTGGAGCTTTAGCCTGTTTGGCTCCAGTTTTAACCTCAATGGGGGTGGTCTCATTGGTTTCAGTTTCAACAGCTTCAGGTTGATCATAAGGTGTTTCAACCTGGAGAGCTGGAGGCAATGCATGAAGATCTGGTATAAGAGCTGCCATCTCCAGATCTTCAGATTTCCATGCATTTTTCTGGGCATCGATAGTTCTTGAAAATGCATCATAGTTTTTGCCAGATGCTTTTACCCAGGACTTGATAATCTTTTGAGCTTTTTCAAAATCACAAGACAGTTTTTGATTATCAAGTTCTAAAGCCTCAATCTTTAAAACTGACTCCTTGAGAGCCAACTGGACACTTTGCAAATCATTCAGTTGTGGTTTGACATTGTTTAGTTCAATTAAGATAGTGTCAAGATATCGTTCACTATCAGCTCTAACAGTTTCTACAAATACCAAATCACCACTTAATGATTCAGCCAGGTCCAGTTTTAATTCAGGGTCAACCTGGTGATCATAATCACATACCTTTTTCAGTATGATGTCCACCCATCTTCCAGAGATGACATCATCTTTCACCACATGCTGCTGTTGTTGATCTTCCAAGGCCATGAAACACATGTCCCTTTCCTCTTCTTCATCCACAGATGAGTCATCAGAGTACTCCCATTTTTCCTCAGTTTGTGCAATTACGCACTGATCCTTTTCCTTTTGCATGGACAGGAGGGCAATCTGGGCCTTAAGCTTCTTGTATTTAGCTTTGTAGCTATCATCAGGCCGATTGTAATTTGGGACAGAGGGGCCAGTTTGGTTATTCAACTGACTAGATCTGCATTCCTTCATAAAATGACCTTTCTTGCCACACTTATAGCATGTAAGATTGGTCTTATCCAGAGAGCTGGAGCTGGAAGCATTGTTGGGGCCATTAAATCTTTTAGATTTATGCTTAAACCTATTAAAGGTTTTAGCAATCATGGCGACCAGATCATCATCGTCAGTTTCATCATAACCTTCACTGTTTTCAGTGGTCAGCCCAGAGTTTAAGAAACTGTTCAACATCTCCTTCATCGAGTGTGCCTGGACACTCTCAGCAGACATTAAAGCAGCACAAGGTCGCTCAATTACATTAGCAACCTTGGGACTCTGAGCATGGTTCATGGCATCTTGCTCAGCCACAAGTCTTGCAGCATTATTATCTTCAGTGAATCTGAAGGCTCCATAGAGCGATGCAAGAGTGTGAGTGTGCAAGGTTTTACCTTGTCTCAAGACAAGAACCATGTTTTCCCATTTGGAAGGAAGAATATCACAAAACTTCTCAAGAAGAATATCCTTATCCTTCTCTACACCCAAACCTCTCAACTGATTGATGAGGCTAGAAAATCTGGTATATGTACCAGTTAAACTTTCATTGGGCAAGGCAAAGAAGGATTCATACTTCTTGTTCAAGGCAACTTTTCTGGTGACGATTGTGTCATCACCTCCTTCAAATTGAATCACTAATTCATCCCACATAGACTTGGCACTCGGAAACAACACAAGTGTTGGAATTAGGTCTTCAGGGACAGCCCCAAGGATCATGTTTTTCAGTCTGGTGTCCAAGTCCACCAGTCTGCGATCCTCATCAGACCAATGGTCTTCTGGCTTTTCCCTTGAGCCTCTTCTTCCAGTAGGATCAAGAAGAGGACTCACCCCAATGGACATAGGTATATATGGTCCATCCTTAAGGATTTTTAACATATACCTCTCAATACCACCAAAATGCAACAGCATTCTAGCTTTCCATGTACCAAAAGTCTCACTGTTTCCATCAAATTTTGGAACAGGAGTGTTGGAGTAATGTACATGGACGTGGTTTGGGGCAGAAGGAGGAGGAGGGCTGGTGTTAATGTTTTGAAAAGGTTGTGCATTAGTGTTCGACGGGTTTTCACCTGAACCAGAACCATCTCCACCTTCAGTAGTGTTCATCTTTGCAGATCTAGGCAAGTTTATTAGCCTTCTGCTCTGATACCACTTGTAAGTCCCAACTTGTTAGATGGTACTACTGAAGACACCTCTATGTCGATGGTGGAGTTACTTTGCAATATACTTACTGAACTGGAGACGACCAGTTGCAGTGGTATATACCAAGTTCTAGATAGATTACTTATATAAAAGACAATAAGTAAAGAACAATGCAATAATACAAATAACTTGTAAACAATCTTGATGAGACAATATGTAGTTTTCAATGTGTAATTTATTTATTGATATTAAACAAATTACAAGGTTGATGCGGAACCAAGATAATACACGAATGTAAATATCCTAACAACCTATGAAATACAATTGATCTATACTCGGAATTTCTCTTCAACAATCGAAACACTTAAAGTAGTGAAATGTTCCTTTTAGCGATTGAGAGAATATTGCACAAGTTCACCAAGAATATTGCAGGTTTGCAAAGTAAGAAGTTATTCGTTTGTTTGTGAAGTAACTTGAATTCTTGGTTGTGCAATGACTTGTATTTATAGGCAAAGTTAACATTTGGATGTTAACTTTAGCCGTACAAATGTGGTTGGGAGCATTTAAGGAATAGCATTTAATTCCTTAAAAAGCATTGTAAAGTCGCGTGTTAAAGTGACTTTACATAACCACCTTTATGTACTTTATAATACATAAATAATAAGATAAGGCTTATTATCCGGGTAAAGGTACATAAAGTATACAAGTCAATTCCTCGTAATCAGTGTAAAGCTTTGTAAGGGCTTTCCACTGATGGTCTCCAGTTTGTAACTGACTAGAATGCCAACTGGGCTTCGCTGTCATTGTCATTCTCTTTCTTCCATTTGTTGTCTTTGACTTCAACTGGAATGCTTCTTCAACTTGGTCAGTTCTCAACTGGAGGAAGTCTTCAGTTGCGTTAACTGTACGGTGCAACTGGACTTCAATATATTTCTCGACAAATCTTCTTGGTCACCAGTTTACTGGTCACCAGGTGCAACTGGTGAACTGGTCCTAACAAATTAATCCGAGTCTACCGAGTCGAGTCCAAGTCACGAGTTCTCCAACCTTGGTTATAGGTGGTGGTGATTGGAAAGGTTTTGGGGGTAGAAGAGTAATTATCTATAAAAGGTAGGGGTAAATTAGGTAGATCAACGTTGTAATTTGAGAAATTAAAAAAGGGCTTCCTCTATTATAAAGGAGTATAGATATAGATGTATGTTTGATTGATATAATTGTTTGTTGTATTTAACAATATATTTCTCGACAAATCTTCTTGGTCACCAGTTTACTGGTCACCAGGTGCAACTGGTGAACTGGTCAGTGTGAACTGGTGACTGGCCAGTTCCAGGTGAACTGGTCCTAACAAATTCCAATCCGAGTTCTCCCCGAGTCGAGTCCGAGTTTCCAAAAACTCCTGACTCCCCTGCTCACCGAGTCGAGTCCAAGTCACGAGTTCTCCAACCTTGGTTATAGGTGGTGGTGATTGGAAAGGTTTTGGGGGTAGAAGAGTAATTATCTATAAAAGGTAGGGGTAAATTAGGTAGATCAACGTTGTAATTTGAGAAATTAAAAAAGGGCTTCCTCTATTATAAAGGAGTATAGATATAGATATAGATGTATGTTTGATTGATATAATTGTTTGTTGTATTTAACAATATATTTGAAGATCTGGAAAGGTAAATAATACTGTTGTTGAATATCTGAAAAAATGTTTAGAGTTAACCTCTCGTCAAAAAACTAACATACCCTCGGATCAAAAGTGTAATTAAAGGTTTTTTAATGTCCGTTAGTGACGTGGACTAAAAGCGTTGACGGAGTTCCAAACTCAGGAACGAAACACGTAATTTCGTGGTCTCAAGGATGGTATGTGAAAGTTGGTACAAACCATAGGGACGAAAACTGTAATTAACTATAATTTATAGGGTTCTTACACTATTACTTTAACAACCATGAAATTTTGATTGGTTGATACAATTTGTTATGACTTGAATATTTAAACCTAATAATATTATAATATAATACTACCTCTATATATTTTCTTATAATAGTTTGTATTTGTCATTATATTATGATTACTTTTTTTTTTTTTTGAAAGGTGAATTTCGCTGGAAACTTCGTGTCGCGATTCGACAGCGAGATGTTTAGCATACGTTGTCTTAACCGGGTCCCCGCTAGAGAGCTTCCTAGAAGTAGAAATGCCTATTTCAAATACCCGATGGGGGAAAACCCCCTACTAATCCGCCCAAAGACACGACGATTAATACGGGTAAACCATGTCTCCTCAGACTTGAACCTGGGTATACCCAAGCCAAGCCCTCATAAAGGGACTTAATTCCTATGTCCTCCCCAAGACTTGAACACAAGACCTCATGCAAGGGGGGATGGTCTTTCAACCATTGAGTTAAAGCTCAAGGACGATTACTTTTTATTTAAACCTAACAATTATATTGAAACCTAGTGGACTTTGTTTATATACATAGAGATAATAGTTCTATTTACTTGATCTAATTTAGTTGGCTTTTTATATATACTGTGTTATTATAAGGTGTTTGACCTTTAGAAAATCTATATGGGTTCAAGTCTCACTTATCACATTTATGGGGTTAATTAATAAAGAATTTTTCGAGAATCTTATCCATCTCATGTATTCGTGTAATGTAAGAGTAGAAGTAGATTTAATATGCTACTCAAAAATATAATATATATATATATATATATATGTATATAACATAATAAAAATACAAATCAATAAAACAGAAGAGAAGTAAATTTTTACATATATATAATATGTTCATATGTGAACGAATTTGTTCACATATATCAAAAGATCTAAGTTATATGATAAACTCAGTAAAATGTATGCACTAATGAATCAACCGAAAAGTTGTTGAAGCACAGCATTGTGCTCAAACTTGTGCATATTATCAAGACTCAATGTAACCCAAGCTTCAATTCTATCATCCCTTACTGAATCTATAAGAAAAACACCATAATTGTTATAAGGATTACCAGTGCAACAAACCCATATGGGCTTTCCCCAACCAAAATCATTTTTAGTAAATCCAAGTTTGCACCAACTATTGAACTTGAAGATCCTTACAGGATCATCACCATCCTTCTGATCTTCAGTCATATATTTGTTCCTTTTTGTGAAATTTTGTGTTGCTATCTCAACCCGCTTTTCACCTGTTAGAGTCTTCAAATACTCACTATCAATCTTCCCAAACGATACCCTCAACTTTGTCACAAGACTAGCCATGTCTTCTAATTCAGTTTGATGAGCTATCGTTGTCGTAGCCATTTGTATAAGATTGCCAAATTGATGTTCTTGTAATGAAGGGACCATCCTTTTTCTAAAGTTGACAACATGGGAAGCAACCGAGACTTTACAGTCACCAAAAGCCTCAGTCCCAAACTTCTAGATTAAAGCAGTCACCACCTCAACCTTAGAAGGTGGTTTCTCCTGCAGTTTCATTGTGCTCATTAATTGGTATTTCAATTTGTTTATTGTCAAGGAACTAAAGATAAACCGCTTTGTCACAAGGGTCTCTGATTCTGCAACATGAACTTTTGGACCCTTTTGATTCTGACTGCACGTATGTGGAGAACTGGAGACTGATTATCCATTGGAGGGAACAAAACCGTCGAATCAAGAAATGGATGCGTCAATACTGGACTAGAATTAGTACTCTCGGTCGATAATCCTTTGGCTGTCGCGAACCAATGGCTTACAAATGATGAAAAACTACAAGCATCCCCTATTTTATGCAATGCGGATATACCAACTACTATTCCACCACAATCAAACATGTTAACTTGAATGGCTAATGGTTCATTAACAAATGATGGTAATTCAGCAACCATAAGTTTCTTAACTTGTTCACTAGTTGGATTATTTTTAACAAAGTCAGAAAGACTAAATTCATCAACTCGGGCCACCAAGAACTGAACCCCTTCATCAGTACAGTCAACGGTGTTACCGTCCTTGGATAACCTATTGGAATTTTATGTTATATCTATTATTTCATAAGTTGAAATAATCTAAATTGTAGGAACACCATTCAACAATACAACATTTTATTGATAAACATTCGAATTACAACAGGAAAATACAAGTAAATTAACAAGTAACTAATCAATACAAGATAATAAATGAAACATAAACATAAACATAAAGAAGAAGGCAAAACATGCTGAGGATATGGTTAAACCAAGGTCCCTTAAAATTGATTTCGGGCCACCCAAGTGAACCCGTCAGTTTCCCAGGGTACAACAGCCAAAGCAGTATGTACTGCCGGAGTTAACCAACAACTCAGAATTATACCTTCAAGAACAAAATGTAGAGATGAGAGGGAGAGAAAGTGGTCTGGTGAATCCAGATTGAAGTGTTGGTGTTGTTGTTGTTGGTTGAACCACTACTACAATCTATTAGTAGTGGTCAAGAGCTTGAGACACCTGTTGAAACAGGTGTCAAGCTGAAGACCAACATCACCAGGTAACACCAAGTGTGTTCCACTAGAGCCATGGAAGCCATAATGGAGCCGAGCTGAGCTAGCCAAAAACAAAGGCGGCTCTAAAGCGTGCTAAGTGCAAAGTGCGCCACTAAAATGCCACATTACGCCTCATCGCCCACGACCCCGGTCCCGGTCCCGGTGTCGGGTGCTTCGCACCCTCCTTGCCCACTTGGGGTATAGCCCCTTATAAGGAATTATTATTCCTCCAACACTCCTCCTTATAAACACACTTAATGTTTATACTTCTACCAATGTGGGACAAACTCACATTAGTTAAATACACTTTCAACTCCATTTAAACATATCTATTCACTTTGTATATTTTATGTTAGATTATTTCAACTTATGAAATAATAGATATAACATAAAATTCCAACAATCCCCCACATGAATAGATATGGTTATCAAAGATAAATTCTGACAGTCGAGTATTGCAGGAGAAGTAGGTTTTACCCTTTGAACTTTCCTTTGTGAGTACACTTAGTCTCCTAGCAGTTAGTAGAACTTGATGTCTTTGAACTAACTCCTTTTTACGTAGACGTTATTACACATCACACAATACTTTCCCTAGTCTGGTTAACCCCTCACTTTCGTGTCCGTTATGGTCATGGAACACTATCCTGGTTCTGCGAGAGCTCTAGGAATTGCGCCCCACACAATTCCATTCGAAGCGACCACACTTCTCTCTAACATAGGTGATTGCTCACAATCATTAAAAGCTATAAGCTTAACCTTTATGATATCACTGATTTGATATAGGAATGGGCTAGGAAATTTGCAACTCACTTTATTGTGGTGGGTTCTCCCCCCACAGTGACTGCAAACTCCCTTGATTGTTTTGGGGTGCTCCCCCACAGTGACCTCCTCTATTCGTACAATTAGGTTGTCCTATTGAACCTAGATCATGGATCTCCATTTAAACATATCTATTCACTTTGTATATTTTATGTTAGATTATTTCAACTTATGAAATAATAGATATAACATAAAATTCCAACAATCCCCCACATGAATAGATATGGTTATCAAAGATAAATTCTGACAGTCGAGTATTGCAGGAGAAGTAGGTTTTACCCTTTGAACTTTCCTTTGTGAGTACACTTAGTCTCCTAGCAGTTAGTAGAACTTGATGTCTTTGAACTAACTCCTTTTTACGTAGACGTTATTACACATCACACAATACTTTCCCTAGTCTGGTTAACCCCTCACTTTCGTGTCCGTTATGGTCATGGAACACTATCCTGGTTCTGCGAGAGCTCTAGGAATTGCGCCCCACACAATTCCATTCGAAGCGACCACACTTCTCTCTAACATAGGTGATTGCTCACAATCATTAAAAGCTATAAGCTTAACCTTTATGATATCACTGATTTGATATAGGAATGGGCTAGGAAATTTGCAACTCACTTTATTGTGGTGGGTTCTCCCCCCACAGTGACTGCAAACTCCCTTGATTGTTTTGGGGTGCTCCCCCACAGTGACTGCAAACTCCCTTGATTGTTTTGGGGTGCTCCCCCACAGTGACCTCCTCTATTCGTACAATTAGGTTGTCCTATTGAACCTAGATCATGAGATCTCCATTTACATCTAGGTTAGGTTTTCCTTCGTACAAATTTACTCAATGGGCTTTAGCCCCATTCCCCTTGACGACTTATAAACTGCCTCACTACTTAAACCTTTAGTTAGCGGATCCGCAATGTTATCCTTTGACCTCACATAGTCAATAGTGATAACCCCTGTTGTGAGCAGTTGTCGTATACTATTATGCCTACGACGAATATGTCTTGACTTGCCATTATACATTGTATTTTGAGCTCTACCAATAGCCGATTGGCAATCACAATGTATGCAAATAGCTGTCAGAGGCTTTGGCCATCTTGGAACATATTCCAAGAAATGTCGTAGCCATTGTGCTTCTTCTCCAGCTTTATCTAATGCTATAAATTCAGATTCCATCGTGGATCTAGCAATGAGCGTTTGCTTGGACGATTTCCAAGTTATAGCTGCTCCTCCAAGAGTAAATACATATCCACTTGTGGATTTGGAATCTTTTATATCGGATATCCAATTAGCATCACTATATCCTTCCAATACAGCTGGATCTCGGCCAAAATGCAGCCCATAATTCCTTGTATATCTCAAATATCTTAGTAACCTAGTCATAGCCTTCCAATGCTCCGAACTAGGATTACTAGTATATCTACTTAGCCTACTAACAGCATAGGCTAAGTCTGGCCTAGTACTTGTCATGAGATACATTAGGCTGCCAATTACCCTTGAGTACTCCAATTGAGCAACACCTTCACCTCTATTCTTCGATAGATGTTGCGTGGTATCTATTGGAGATCGAGCGACTCTTGAGTCCTCGGGACTGAATTTCTCAAGGATCTTGTCCAGATAGTGAGATTGACTTAACACTAGACCATCATGGGTTCGAGTAATTTTCATTCCAAGAATGACATCTGCTAAACCCATATCCTTCATGTCAAATCTCGCTTTTAACATATCTTTGGTAGATCTGATCATACTATCATCACTACCCACAATGAGTATGTCATCGACATATAGACAAAGTATCACATATCCCGTAGATATGTCTTTGACATAAACACATTTGTCACACTCATTGATCTTAAAACCATTGTCGAGCATAACTTGATCAAACTTTTGGTGCCATTGCTTTGGAGCTTGTTTTAATCCATACAAAGACTTGACAAGTTTACAAACCTTGTCTTCCTGGCCAGGAGCTGAAAAACCCTCAGGTTGTTCCATGTATATTTCTTCATCTAGCTCACCATTGAGAAAGGCTGTTTTTACATCCATTTGATGTATTTCCAAATTTCTCAATGTTGCAATCGCAAGCACCAATCTGATCGAAGTTACTCGAGTTACAGGCGCATATGTATCAAAGTAATCAAGATCTTTCTTTTGTCTATATCCTTTGATTACAAGCCTTGCCTTGTACTTATCAATTGAGCCATCAGTTTTCATCTTTTTCTTGAATATCCAACGATGTTCAAGTGGTTTACAACCAGGTGGAAGATGAACTAGTTCTCAAGTATGATTCTGCAAAATAGAATCAATTTCACTCTTGATGGCTTCTTTCCATTGAGGCGCTTCTTGAGAAGAAACCGCTTCTTTTATGTTTGGGGTTTACCCATAACCATATAAGATACAAAATCAGGCCCAAAAGATTTTTCAATCTTTTGCCTTTTGCTTCTTCGCGGTTCTACTTCTTCATCTTCTGATTGTTCTTGATGTTCATCTGGAACAATCTTATCAACCGGAGTTGATGTAGAAGCTTTTCCTCTGTCCAAACGAGGAAACACATCCTCAAAGAACGATGCATTCCTCGACTCAAGTATGCTGTTTTTGTGTATTTCTGGGTTCTTAGACTCGTGTACTAGAAACCGATATGCACTACTATGTTCAGCAAGAATGAGGATTCACAATCGCTACCATGCTGAGCATATCCAATGAATACACAATCAATAGTTTTTGGTCCTATCTTTTGAACTTTTGGTGGTGGAACCACCACTTTTGCTAAACACCCCCACACTTTCAAGAATTTATAGGATGGTTTTCTATTAAACCATAACTCATAAGGTGTAACATCCTTATTCTTGAAAGGAACTTTGTTCAAAAGATAGTTTTCCGACAAAATGGCATCTCCCCACATGTCTTGGCCTAAAGCCGAGCTTATTAGCATGGCATTCATCATCTCTTTAAGAGTTCGATTCTTTCTTTCAGCAATGCCATTTTGTTGTGGGGTATAAGGAGCTGTTTGCTCATGGATAATACCATTTTGAACACAAATTTCAGCAAAAGGAGAAACATATTCCACCTCCTCTATCGCTCCTTATTCGTTTAATCTTTTTGTTGAGTTGATTCTCAACTTCATTTTTGTACAAGATAAACTTGTTTATTGCTTCATCCTTGCTTTTTAGCAAGTATACATAGCAATATCTTGTACAATCATCAATAAAGGTGATGAAATATTTGTTACCACCACGAGTGGGAATTGTTCTAAAATCACATACATCGGTATGGATTAAATCAAGTGGCTCGGTGTTTCGTTCAATTGATTTGAAAGATTTCGTGGTTTGTTTTGATTCAACACAAGTTGGACATTTATAATTAGATTCAATGGTAAACAATGGTATATAATTTAACTTAATTAAACAACACATTGAATTGAAATTCACATGACCAAGTCGAGCATGCCAAACATTAGAAGACTCAATCAAGTAAGCAGAAGTAGAAGCATTTTCATTCATGTTCTTCATGGCAATTACATTAAGTTTAAACATACCATTAAGGGCATAACCCTTACCAACATACAAACCACGTTTAGTTAACACAAACTTATCACTTTCAAACACTAAACGAAACCCATTTTTGTTGAGTAGCCATCCCGACACAAGACTCTTGCGCAATTCGGGAACATACAACACATTAGTCAACTTGAGCTCTCTCCCCGAAGTCCACTTGAGGATCACATCGCCTTCACCCTTGATCTCGGCAGTAGCGGCATTTCCCATATACAACTTGTCTTCACCGGATGCTTCTTTCAAAGTATGAAACATAGTCTTATCCGGACACACATGACGGGTTGCACCCGTATCAACCCACCATCCTTTGATTCCATCGGTGGTAAGATTGACCTCTTCCAACTTAGCAGTGAGGTCAGAAATCATAGCAACAAGAGGCATGTCATCATCGACCATGTTTGCCCTTTCCTTCCTTGGATTCTTGCATTGATCAACTCGGTGACCAGATTCACCGCAATTGTAACACTTTCCTTTGAACATCCCAACCTTCTTTTTCACACCACAATTCTTAGGATTCAAATCCAACCTTTTTCCCTTGTTTCTCTTCTCAGGATGTTTCCCTTTGCCTTTGTAATTACCTTTTCCCTTGGAACTTTGGCCATGCTCAACAAAGTTGGCCTTAGCAAGTCCTTCAATATGACCACCATTTTGAGCAACTTTATTGTCTTCCTCAATTCGAAGACGAACAACAAGTTCTTCAACGATCATTTGCTTTCGCTTATGCTTAAGGTAATTCTTGAAATCCAACCAACTTGGGGGCAACTTTTCAATTATGGAAGCAACTTGGAATGTTTCACCAAGAACCATTTCTTCTGATAGAATATCACTTATGATGATTTGTAATTCTTCAACTTGAGACACAACAGTTTTTGAATCAACCATCTTGAACTCTAGAAATCTTGCCACAATGAACTTCTTAGTTCCGGCATCTTCGGTTTTGTATTTTTTATCCAAAGATTCCCAGAGTTCTTTGGTCGTGGTTATCTTACAATACACATTGTAAAGTGAATCAACAAGGCCATTCAACACATAGTTTCGACAGAGATATTCAGAATGCTTCCAAGCATCAACAGCACCCACTACTTGAACATCAGTGCACCCTTCAGGAATTACAGGGGCTGACTCATTCAAGAATCTCGCAAGATTCACAGTAGTGAGATAGAACAACATCTTTGGTTGCCATCTTTTAAAGTGTGAACCAGAAAATTTCTCTGGTTTTTCAGCATGGTTGGCCACAATTTGGGCAGCTTGGGTACCCACCAAAGGTCCCATGTTTGTAGAGACAGTATGTCCTACAGATTGAGAAACAGAAGTGCCAACAGTGTTGGTGGTGGTAGAAGCAGAAGTTCCATTTGTTGAGAAGTTAAATTCAGTAGCCATTTCTGAAATGAAATAGGCAAAGTTTTACTAAAAACTTCTATGAACATAAAATAAACTAAAGAAGTAACTTTACAGAAAAGTAAATTATTACAAAAGTTTTAAGAAAACAGTTTTGTAATTCGAATGTTTATCAATAAAATGTTGTATTGTTGAATGGTATTCCTACATAACCTTCCAGCCAAAGGGTAGAAGTGAGTCAAGGTGTGAGAGGGTGAGGTTTTTAATCTAATGGTACAGATTGAGAAACAGAAGTGCCAACAGTGTTGGTGGTGGTAGAAGCAGAAGTTCCATTTGTTGAGAAGTTAAATTCAGTAGCCATTTCTGAAATGAAATAGGCAAAGTTTTACTAAAAACTTCTATGAACATAAAATAAACTAAAGAAGTAACTTTACAGAAAAGTAAATTATTACAAAAGTTTTAAGAAAACAGTTTTGTAATTCGAATTAATAGAATGGTGAAGAAGCAAAATCAGTTTTAAGATTGTAGGAACACCATTCAACAATACAACATTTTATTGATAAACATTCGAATTACAACAGGAAAATACAAGTAAATTAACAAGTAACTAATCAATACAAGATAATAAATGAAACAGAAACATAAACATAAAGAAGAAGGCAAAACATGCTGAGGATATGGTTAAACCAAGGTCCCTGGGAAACTGACGGGTTCACTTGGGTGGCCCGAAATCAGTTTTAAGGGACCTTGGTTAAACCATATCCTCAACATGTTTTGCCTTCTTCTTTATGTTTATGTTTCTGTTTCATTTATTATCTTGTATTGATTAGTTACTTGTTAATTTACTTGTATTTTCCTGTTGTAATTCGAATGAATAAATGGCCGAAATCAGTTTTAAGGGACCTTGGTTTAACCATATCCTCAACATGTTTTGCCTTCTTCTTTATGTTTATGTTTCTGTTTCATTTATTATCTTGTATTGATTAGTTACTTGTTAATTTACTTGTATTTTCCTGTTGTAATTCGAATGTTTATCAATAAAATGTTGTATTGTTGAATGGTATTCCTACATAACCTTCCAGCCAAAGGGTAGAAGTGAGTCAAGGTGTGAGAGGGTGAGGTTTTTAATCTAATGGTCATGTTGGAGGGTGTTAATATGTTGTTGGTGGATTGATCATATGAGTAGCAAAGAATGAAAGGGAAATAATAAGGAGGCCAACATTGATCTAGGTAGGACAAGTTGTAAGTTTTGAGGTGTGTAGAGGTTGGGGAAGCTGGTGCAATTAGTTCTTTTGATAATATAGTCACCTTCATTTCAGCCAAAGCTAGCTATTCTTAGAATGAGAAATTGTGTGTGTATGTGTTTGTATGTGTGCTTTTTTTTTTTTTTTACGCTAGCTAGCATTTAAATAGAGAAAATGAGTATTATATATAAAGCAAACTAGGCCATGTTTGTTTTTTTAATCATTAAATAACTAAATTGATAAAGTGACTGAATAATAAATAATGTTTGTATGGATTAAGTCAACACAGTTGTTTTTTGTTTATTAAGTTAAAAAACAAACACTTTTTATTAACTTAATGAATTAAGTATTTTTTATTAAGTCCTAAACAAACAAAACTTAGTATTGTTGGGTGTAAATCCAAATCTCATACATATTGAGAGTTGAAATAATTATAAGCATTTATATAGACTGATACCAAAGAGCGATGCATTGTTTATTTAATTCATATAAAAACATTTATATTTATATTCTGAATATGTTAAGAACAATGTCCTTAGATATTTAGACATATAGCTTCATCATTCTGAAAGAAACTCTTAGAATGGGTTCACTCGAATCTGTGATCTCAAATTAATTAATTATTCTGTGAACTTATATTAAGACTGTGATCTCAAATTAATTAATTATTCTGTGAACTTATATTAAGACTGTGATCTCAAATTAATTAATTATTCTGTGAACTTATATTAAGACTGTGATCTCAAATTAATTAATTATTCTGTGAACTTATATTAAGACTGTGATCTCAAATTAATTAATTATTCTGTGAACTTATATTAAGACTGTGATCTCAAATTAATTAATTATTCTGTGAACTTATATTAAGACTGTGATCTCAAATTAATTAATTATTCTGTGAACTTATATTAAGACTGTGATCTCAAATTAATTAATTATTCTGTGAACTTATATTAAGACTGTGATCTCAAATTAATTAATTATTCTGTGAACTTATATTAAGACTGTGATCTCAAATTAATTAATTATTCTGTGAACTTATATTAAGACTGTGATCTCAAATTAATTAATTATTCTGTGAACTTATATTAAGACTGTGATCTCAAATTAATTAATTATTCTGTGAACTTATATTAAGACTGTGATCTCAAATTAATTAATTATTCTGTGAACTTATATTAAGACTGTGATCTCAAATTAATTAATTATTCTGTGAACTTATATTAAGACTGTGATCTCAAATTAATTAATTATTCTGTGAACTTATATTAAGACTGTGATCTCAAATTGGATCTGGTGCTGTAAATGAAAAAGTATTTGATTAATTACCATATGCACAGAGCCGGTCCTGAGTATTTTGATGCTCAGAGCAGGATAACTTAAAGTATGCTTCCTACTAAATTTTGTAAATACAAAAGCATTATCTTTTAGGTGTTTGGACTTGCCAGATAACTTACATTACATACTTTTATTTGATAAATAAAAAATGATGTATTCAAATAGATAAATTTTGGCTATATGTTGAACATGTTAAATTTAGCTATAAAATTGTAGAATTCATGAAATCAAAAGTCCAAGATATTGTTAGTCGTGTGAAATTAAAAGTTAGATAATTCTGAATATTAGTTTCAAAGAAATTGAAAATTTTAAACTAAAGTGGCTCCTCGTAAAACCTTTAAAGGAACTAAAATAACAAAAATACAAATTTAAAGGATTGAACTACACATGAAGATATTAATAAAGGATACTAAAGTAAAACGTTGACAAAAACTGATTGTCATCTTCCCCAAAAGAACTTATTTTGCTCTTCCACCATTAAAGATGTCGCCCAGCCCGCCCGTATGATACCAGGGCCGGCCCTTAGTACTGGCACGTACATTAATTTAAAACCACAATAGTTCAAACACTCGTATTTTTAAAGGGCTGGTACATTAAAAAGCACACGAAATTGTTCGAA
This sequence comes from Erigeron breviscapus, assembly GCA_034093135.1. NCBI lineage: Eukaryota > Viridiplantae > Streptophyta > Magnoliopsida > Asterales > Asteraceae > Erigeron > Erigeron breviscapus. Next base: position 4,728,549 of record CM067169.1, on the reverse strand, counting down.
TGACATTATTATGGATTACAACTTATTATTATTATTTTTAATTTATTTATCTTTGGTTGTATCACTGCATCCATTATTTATTTAACAATTCCAACATACTGTAATGAAAAGTTTGAAAAATTTTGTACATCCCCTATGATACTTTGTTGAAAGGGAAAATGTTATATGATGGTACATTAGCCCCCGTGAATTTTAAGCCAATTTTCACACATATTAAATAGCCCCGTGAATTTTAAGGTTTGTGAGAAGAACATCATCTAATTAAATGATGTTAACATCATATAAGTTATCCCGATGCAGAATACCATCGGTACAGTAGTTTGGTAGCACTACCGATGCAGTTTTGGTTTTCGGTAATTTTGTTCATCCTTAAGTTAGTGTAAAGCATATTGTAGCGGACATAACCAAATTTATGTAGATAAAAGATCCACTGCTTTTATTTTTTAAATCCCAAAAATTTAGGAAAACAACCACATGTTCTATCAAACAATCTAATGTTATTCTTGTTAGAGAGATAAGAGGGGGAGAGACATATTCGGACAACAAAAATGTTAATGCAAAAATCCATTCTTGTACCAGAAATAATATTCATTCTACATTTGCAAATGCTAAGAAGTTCTCCCAATATACATTGTGTACATTTTTCTTCTTTGTAATATATAACGCGCCAAATTGAGAGGTAGAAAGGATGGGAATGTTCGCGAAACTATTGCTCACCCTTTGGTTAATGGGTGGCACCGCAGGCTCGATATATTTGCTAGGCAGAAGGTTTGTAGATATGGGGATGCGGGTTGTGAAGCTGCATAACGAAACATGTTTAGAGGACCCTGTGTTATGGCCAACATGGGTTATGACCCTTATATTGGTTTCGTGCGTCATTGGGCTAATGGGGATTGTGTGTAAACTCAAATTGTTTCAATGGCTCTTTAATATATTGATTAACCTTGGAATTATTTATGTTATTGCGATTATGGTTTGGCGTATACTTGTGTTTGGGTGGCTCAGAAAACCCACATCAATGAGTTTTGATGAAGTTTATAATAATAATTCACCTCTAGATGATGAATACAGGCCAAGGTTGATTGAAGCCATGGCTGCAGACAACAAGTGGGAGGACGTCAATGAGTGCTTACACGAGATAAAATTTTGTGAAGAAGACCGTGGACCTGAAAAGTTCTTTGCTAAAGATGACTGGAAAATAGAAGAGTACTACGAATATTTCTGGGTAATGTTTCAATTTTGTCACGAATGTTATGTTGTATATTAATAACCAATGGTGTATCATGTAACGGAACTTTGGATTTCAGGAAGGATGTTGCAAGCCACCATCAAGATGTGCAGAAAAGGTGATTTCACTCAAAGGTATAAGTGATGAAGACGATTGCCTAAAATGGGCCAATGCAACCTTAAATAAGCCGAAACATGTGAAATGTTACAACTGCAATTCATGTAAGGCAGCACGCTTGGCAACGTACCAAGAAAATCAAGACAAGGTCCGCGCATATACACTTATTGCTGCTGCTTTCCTCTTTGTCGCAAATCTCTTTGTTGGGATGGGTGGTTTCACCTAAACGAACAAGCAAACAGGGTAGTTCTAATGAACCGTTCTATCTATTTATTATTTGAACATACATGTAATGTGAATTTATGTTTTTATTAGGCTGTATTAAATGCAATGTTACATAAGTTTGTAAGTTCAGACATATTATTTTTTCTATTCCTAAAGTTCCATCGAATGGCTTTATTAGCTACGTCGTTACTTGGATAGAAGACAAAGTAGCTTTGACAAGAAGATAATTTGTAGGGTAATGATGTTGAAAAGACAAAAGTTGTAACCTTTAGGCCAAATGTGGAATATTAGCAAGAGAAGCTTGTATCCTGTCTTCCGAGAAAGACAAATCAACCATGGAACCCTGCAAATACTTCTCATAAGCAGGAAGGTCAAAATGGCCATGTCCACACATTGCCATTAAGATAACTTTTGATTCTCCACTCTCTTTGCATTGAAGAGCTTCTCGTATTGCTGCAGCTATGGCATGTGTGGGCTCGGGTGCTGGTATCAGTCCTTCTGTCCGGGCAAACTGTATCGCCCCTGCAGCAGTTTAATTCACCAAATTCAGTTAGTTAAATGTTTTGTGGGTTGTTGGTTTTGATTTCACTAGAACTTTATGGGTAGTATCTTAAACTTTTATCGTAAATGGGATCCAAGACACCTCCATAATAGACACAAAATTAGAAGAGCACACATTGATAGCCTAAATGATTAGACCTTATGTGATCCCCAAGTGATACTTTCTTTGTAACATGAAAGTTGTGACAATTTAATGGCGTAAACGTAAAAGGACAACTGTGAATCCAAATCAAGATCATATTTTTGCTCTTAACGCTGACAGTGTGCTTCTGGCGCTTCATTTTATTTTTTGGTGTATATGAAATGTAATATGTAAATAATCCTTGCATATTTGGTGACAACTATCAACTTGGTAGTTGTTTGGAATGGAATGAAAGTTTAGTTGGTCGTTCAAAAATAAAATAAAATGCTGACAGTGTGCAGATAATTAACTTGAGCTTATAAACTAAGTATAAAAGAAAAACGATGCAAATTCCATGGGACATCCATATAGAAAGTATAGTTATTTTCACGGGCCAGATGGATAGCGGAAGTAAGTATACCTTGAAAGCACTCAATCTGTGGAATTGCAATTGCTTCCATGAAACCCAATTCATAGAGATGTGATATGAGTGGCGCCATACCATGATAACGCAATCCTCCTACAGATATCAGCAAACTTATGTTTCAGATTATACAAATAACCTTTGAATTTCTTTAACAAGGTTATCTTTCGATTTAAGCTCGTAATATAACATTATGATGTTAATTATATGTGTTTAGAAGTTGAATTAGTTGTACGAAAATAATTACCAGAATGAATAGGGTCAGGAATGAAGTCATGACCAAGTGTATGCATTTTCATCAAAGGAGTCATTCCAGCAGTATCGCCATAATCATAAGCATAAACACCTTTTGTCAGAGAAGAGCAAGCTGTAGGCTCAACGGCTCGTATAAGAGGGTTGATTTTCCCTTTAAGTTTTTCTCGTATAAAAGGAAAACAAAGCCCTGCAAAATTCGACCCACCACCCGTACATCCAATGATCACATCAGGAGTCTCCCCTAATGCCTCCATCTGCTTAATACACTCTTCCCCAATAACCGTCTGATGTAACAGAACATGATTCAGAACACTACCTAAGCAGTACTTGGTATCTTCATTAAGAGCTGCCATCTCGACAGCCTCAGAAATTGCTATTCCCAAACTACCTGGGCTTGACGGATCCATTTCAAGAATTTTCCGACCCGTTTCAGTAATGTTGGATGGAGAAGGGTGAACTGTGGCTCCCCAAGTTTGCATCATTAGTTTCCGATATGGTTTCTGATCATAAGAAGCTCGAACTTGCCACACCTACAGACAAGCCATAGTGTAAGTTACACAAACTATTCATTATTAATCAAAGGGTGGAAAGGTAACATTTTATCATTCAGAACACTTGCAAAACAGTTAATTTGCACTACATGATACAAGTAATTCATTACACAACAATTTCTTACTAGACTAAAAACTAATGAAGTTCTCAACCCTTGAATACGACTTACTTCACAATTAAGACCAAATAAACTGCAAGCAAATGCCAAAGAACTTCCCCATTGACCAGCACCAGTTTCAGTGACAATGTTCTTGACACCTTGTTGTGCATTATACCAAACTTGAGGAACAGCTGTGTTTGGTTTGTGTGACCCAGCTGGACTCACACCTTCATGCTTGTAATAAATTCTTGCAGGTGTATCAAGTAGTTTCTCCAACCTCTTGGCTCTGAATAAAACTCAGATACGTTATATATGTAAATTAGTTTCTGACCATGGAATGTTATATACAAAATCCACAATAAAAACCAACCATATTAGAGGGGTAGGACGCCAAAGTCTGTAAATGTCGACAACTTCATCAGGAATCGCTATGAATCGTTCACTGCTCGTTTCTTGCTTAATCAACTCATCAGGAAGAAGATGAGACAGGTCTTGAGGTTGTAATGGTGCATGGGTCTTTGGATGCAAAGGCGGTGGAGGTTTGATGGGTAGGTCAGCAATAATGTTATACCAATGCGTAGGGATTTCTATTGGTGCAGCACGTGGACTAAGTGACATAGTCGTTTTTCCTTTCTCCCGAAATGAGAAGTTCAAATGATTGCGATTTGCATTAAATGATAAATATCCATGCTTTATTCCCTCACCTGGAAGGTTAGAATGAGTTTATATAATACTATAACAGAATAAATTAGTAGGAAGAAAACTTAGTTGCCGTTCTGTAACAGAATGATCTATCCAACTTCTTACTACATATTATAACCATTCGAATAACTAAAGGCATCACATCACATAAACTTAGGACATAGTTACTGTAAGCTTCTAAATTAGCACAAGAACATTGACAATTGATAAATGACAATCATATGCTGATCTGAAATGAATATAACTTAAAAGATTACAACAGTTCCTTTTTTTTATTTAAGATTGAAACAATTAGCTGCAAATTGATATAAATATTGATAGTTTTTAACTAGTCCGTTCAAATACCAACAGCAACAACAACAATACCCAATCTTGCAAGAAGCAGGATATGATGGGTAGGTATGATATACACAGCTCTACTGCAGTCAGTTCAAATACTAAGTATACAAATTCCAATGCACAATGAAATAACCACTAAACAGAATGTATGTTTCTATACCTTTGAAAGAAAGATTTGGGCTCTGAATGACTGAAAGAGAAAGAGATTGAGACATTGCAGTTGCAGGAGTGTGGAAATTGATGGGGAGCTACAGACTCCAGAAAGCTTTAGGGTTTTGTCATTTTGTAATTAACAATTGCATTTGCTGACATGTGGACCATTTTCCGCAGATCACTTTCATGCATTCAACATTTGCGTCGACTATTCACAGTAAGACAGATATATTCATATGTGAGTCCAAAACATGTGTAATGTTTTGGGTTCTATTTTTGGACTGGCACACATGTAACACTATCAAAATATCATGTTATCCAAGAGAACAAAAGGTTAAAACATTAGAGTTACCCTCTTATTCTGTGGCAGAAGTCTTATTTTTTGCCTGTTATATTTAACCCAAGGCTCAACTATAGGATCCATCTTGGTATGTTTCAAGGGACTGAATTAATAAGATGTTTCGATACTAAAATACAGCGGAGGGCTATCAGTCATCAGAGATATATGCAGCTACATGCATATGTCTGATGACTTGGTGAACACGCTTTGGATCTTTCGTTACAGCTTAAATATCGTTTCTATAAACATGGAAAAGTCACTGTTGCTTACAAATTTGACATGTACAAAAAAATATAAGTTCAAAAGATCACATAAGTTTTGGCATTTGTATTCAAAATTATTGTCTTGCAAACTACTATTGATTCCTTTTTCCAATCATAACCTCTGAAAAGTAGGTCCAACCATAACGGTTGGCACCTAAGCGGTCATATCTGGCGTGATCCTAAACGGTCCACACATCCTAAACCATCGACACAGATGGTCTTCAAGTTCTTTAAAGCTTCATGGTAAAAATGTGAAGTGTGAACTGCATCAGAATATAGGTATAAGTTCAACATCATTTTTATCACCCCTACAACAGTTATTCTTGAAGCTGTTCAAAAATCAAGTCCAAGAAATTTCTTAATAATTCCCATCATCTCACTTCCCGGAAATCGCCCAAGACAACCCTTTGCCACCGCCAGTTCATTTAACTTCCAAACTGAATCGCCAGAAAAGGCTTGATTTTGCTTTCTTTCATCTTCTGTCACCACATCTGCTGATAAGTCTTCACCAGCTTTAATAACCGGGAGAGGAAATGTATCAAGGGAAGTTTGCAAGACCACAGATTCTCCACCAACTGCACCCACATAGTCTCTCAACCGACACAGTGTAAATGGTACAGGTTCAAAGCTGTGATCCCCGTATTCAACAGGAGTCGAGTGGTCTCCGGTGACACAAAGGGAAAACTGGAACTGACCTGTCGACTCTGCCTCCCAAAGAAGCCTGGCAAGTTGCCCTATGGCTTTGTCAACTGCTTCCAACCCTTTGACCTTAAAAACACTTGCTTTATCATGACCCGCATCGTCTATTGCCTGCAATTAACGAATCAAGAACTTAAACATTTCCATATGAGCAAGAAAGAAAACACTTTCACCTACACGGTCTTGAAAAAAGTGGCTAACACCTTTATATGAAGGAATCCAAAATCATAGCCGTTTGAAGGGCCATGTTTGTGCTCATCTTCTCCTGGTACAAAAACATTGGGGCAAGTCTGCAAAGGTGATGACAATGCCTTTGCTATTGCAGTGGCTTTGGATGTCAATAAGGTTCGATAATCTCCTGTAGCTCCCGGAGCTTCTAAAATATCTATGCCGAGTGATAACCCAAGCCCAGCTATGATCTTCGTGGGAGCCACCATGCATGGTCGTAGTCCATGATTCTTTTCAAATGTGGGAACCTGTAACAAGTCACATCACCATGAAGAAAGACGCCCTTTTTTATGCAGAGGTACTACAAAGGTTATAGACCATACCTCAATTCTAATACCACAGCCTCGTAAAAGGACAATATTGGCAATGTTTTTCCCTTCGGCAGCACGTTTTCTGTTCAGAGGGTGAGCAACCAAAATTTTAGAAATTTCTTTAGACAATTCATTTACAACAGTTGCAGTATGTTTTGCCTCTTCTGTATCATCAAGAGCTTGTGCTTGTAAAAGTAAGCGGTTATCCTTCAAAGGGTCCGTTCCTGATATATTTCCACTTAGCTTAGGTCCCTTCACAACAACCCCACATCTATGTTCCGTTGCATACCTGAAATAAATTCAAAATAGCATAAGAACTATATATAATTTTATATATCAACATCATCTTTGAGACTACTGGATCATTTAAGAATCCTTTATCCCATTAAAACTGCAACATCTATATTTATGGGAAGCTTGCAACTTTAATAATTTTCACATGCCAATTATCATTAATACAAGTAAACGAATGTATTAATTGGGTCCAAGCACACCTGACTCTGACTTCATACTCAGGAAAAGATGGCAACTTCATTTTATCCAGTGCCGCACACAAGATGGGCCCTTCTTCTTCAAAGTGCCGATCAGCTCTTCTGCTGGTGACTACTCCTGTTTTCTCATCCACGGTTGCAAAGTTTGACTGATGGATTGTCAAAAAATTTAAAATCAGCATCAACCACAAACAAGAAACAAATAAGCTACCAAAGTTAGTAGACTTCTATCACACATTCACACAAAAGAAAGTGTTTGGCAACACTAATGTTCCAATTTTGCCCTTTTGCAAAGATTGAGACTAAGAAACAGTGATACCTATTCTTCAGTCAAGCCAAAGATGAAAACCATTCACTATAATGTAATACTAAACTTTAAGCTAAACTGAACTATTGAAGTGCAAATCAAAGCGGTTGTTAGAGTTCTAGTTGGAGCCAAACAACAGCGCAAAATTATGATAAATCCAAAGATGTATTAAAATTTGACAACACGAAAAATTAAAAACGGAAAATTTCACACAACTACAGCAAAATGATTTGATATCAATCAATTCATAGTCAACTTGTACAGTCATCCTCAATATTTGCAAAATACTGAAATCTTCTCAGAACATTGCTACCGGAAAAAGAAGTAATAAATTATTGTAGCAAACCAAAAGTAAGAAAAAGAGACAAGTACCCATACCTTAAAAGCAATATCTCCTGGGGCCATCGCCAATCCAGCGCCCATAGATTCAAACGCACCTCGACCACGGTAATACACTCGAGGGTCATAACCTAGAAGAGAAAGATGAGCAGTGTCACTTCCACAGCCCAACCCAACTTCGACCGGGTCCATAAGACCATTAACTCCAGCAGAAGCAATGGCATCCAAATTCGGCACTTTAGCAGCTTCTAAAGGAGTCTTGTACCCAAATCTCGGAATCGACACATCTCCCAATCCATCAATCAACACAAAAGCAACTCTTTTACGCGGTTTCTTAGTATCAACCATGCTTCTTTTTCACACCTTTTGAAAATTATCTAACACCTTTAAAGTTTAAATATATAAAGATCATATCATCAGTAATAAACAATTAGTAACTCAAAGTTAACAAAGTTCCAAAATTTCATAATATCAAACTAGTAATCAATAATCATGTCATATAAGAACATACTAAAACTAAATATAGTTTATCTAGGGTTCACAATCAAATTAATCATATTGCATGCAAGAACATATCTTTAGTGAAACTAAATTAATAAACTTTACAATGAAAATTAAAACAATGTTAATGATACCCAATCCTGCCATGAGCTGGGTACGAGAAAGGTGAGACGTAGACAAGAACTGACCTGATTCAGTAAAGGGCTTTGATCTAGATAAAATTTGGGGAAGATGGTGTTGAAAAAGTTTGCATTTTGATGAGTTTAATTGCTTTTTTACTAGATTGGGGCCAAGAAGAATCTATTCCTGGGTCAACAAAAGAAAAAGTTTAAAGTAAATGTAAAAAAGTAAAAATAAAATCGTACTCATTCTCGTATTTCACCGAATAAAATCAAACCTACACGACGTTATGTTTGATTTATTTCTTTTTTTTTGGGTTTTTATTGCACTTTTATTTTCCAAGTGTTTTATACGTCAAAAATAATGTAATAATAATATATATATGTTTATGGTATATATCCAACAACTATTTGGATGTCATATATACATATCTACCAATATACTAAAATAGGATTGAAGTATTTTTTCAACGACATGTGGCGTAATCCTTGATCGACATATATATCAAGTTTCCTACTTAATATCAAATACAATTTATCATATGTTTTACGAATATATTTTTAAAAAATGAGTTTACTTATCTTAAGTTTCCTACTTAATCCTTTAGCAACTTTCCTATTTATTTTGTTTTATCTTCGACATCAAGGTCAAGCAAACCAAAGCCTTCTTAGCCTTGGCTATCAACTAGAAAACCCATGTTTGTATTTTTTGTTTTTGATATGGTTTAGCATCCGTTGTTCAAAGTGTAATATGAACTAGAAAACCACATTAATTGTTGGTTTTCTTTTCCTTCCAGTTTTCGTGATCAACAGAAAGGTATCAATCTCATATCTGTTTTTACCTATTATTGTCCGTGTAATGTATATGGATCCATTATTGTGATTTGTTTATATGAATATATAGATATTATCAACCGTACATCGTACGGACATTAGTACTAGTAATATATATATATATTAAAAAGTTAAATCGAGAACTAAAAAATGTGGAGAAACATGAGAACCATACATTATTAATTATATATAAGGGTATTATTGTATTTTAATAATTTCATATTATTTACTAATTGAATATTTGAAAACAAAGCCCATAATTTTCTCTAACCGTTACAGCTTTTTATTCCTCCTTAAGCCATCTGCATCTATATAATATTGGAATATTACGTAGAATTATGTTAAAAAATAATTACATAGAATTGTTTTTTTTTTTCCTTCTTTGAACAGCACATAGAATTGTATTTGATTGAACATGTTTCTCTGACTACAACAAAGAATCAAGTCCTAAGATTGTTTAATATTTTTAAAATACGTTTCCCTTCATCTAAATTATTTTAATATGTTAGCTATTATTTTCTTTATATTTCCATATCCGCCTTTTTTTCAAGAATCAATGTTCTCTAAAAACCTTTTAAAATGCATATATTATTTTATATAAATTTTCGATAATTCACATGAGAACTAAATCAATTAATATATATGTAACGGGTTTTCACGTCTTTTTCCCCGTATGTGATCTTTCACATGTGTCCCACATAAAATTTCTTATAATAGTTTTATTACAAAAACATTTGTAATACATGTGATACGATTGACAGACACATGTCATATGATTGATAGACATATGTGTGCATCTAACCACACATGTGTCAATAAATAATTATCTCAATGACGTATACAAACACAGGTGCCACAAAAGGAAACACGTGTGAACACAATTTATATATGATTGTTATATGTACATTTGTGTACATTGTTAAAAAAAATATAATTACTCACTTGTAAACGCATTTCATATATGATTGTTATATGTACACTTATATACTTTGTTAAAAATGTATGTACACTTGTGAATATGGTCATTCACATGTGTACCACCTAAAAATTTATGGTTTTTAAAATTTTAATTTACATATTCACAAATTAAATATGATCATATGTGATAATTTTATTAATAAATTAATAAATGTAAAATCACGATACTAATAAATATTCAGTTTATCATTGAGGTAAAGGTATCCCAGTCCTCCCATGAGGGTCTTGGGCGTGGGGAAACCCAGGTTCAAATCCCGATGGGGCAAGGTTTACTCATATTAATCGTCGTGCCATTTGGTGGATTAATATGAGGTTTTCCTCCCTCTGTGGTTCCCTGAAATTCGAATGGCATCCTGCCCGAAGGACGTAGGGACCGATAAGTGGGACGAACAGGCTCTGACCATTCGAACTTTAAATAAATAAATAAATAAATAAATATCCAGTTTAATTATTTGCTATTTATTTATTAACTTAGTGCTAATAGTTTCATAATATTAGATTTTAAACGTAAATCATATTATTTAATTAATTTATAAAAAACAAACTGTATCTTCTAAATTATGTAAAACTATTTAGATTTATAAAAAAACTGTATCAAATATTAATTATTAAAATAATAAAATAATAAGAATGTTAAATGTTGGCATTCCCATGATTTTCTCAACCATTACGTTTCAATTTTTTTATTTCCCATTATGCCCTTTGTGAATTTTAATTTATTGTAATTTAATTTGCATTCATATTAATTACAAAAATGTTATGATTCATTAACAACCATTGATTATTAACAACCATGGATTAATCTAATCTAATGGTCTTAAATGGTTCTGATAGTTCTCAACAAAAATTGAGTTCTCACATTTACAATATTTAAAGTTTGTAAGTTAAATACATGCACTAAACTGTTAAATAACTCAACTTAATTGTCTAATTTAATCTGTTTTTTATGCAGTTTTCATAGTTTTCATAAGTTGGGGGACTAAAGATGTGCAGATTAATTTATGAAGAAGGCACGGGCTGAGTGACATTGATGGAAGATAAAGGGCTGAAGACAAACTCCAGGCTCAATATATACGCAGCTATTGACAGCCTAGGGTTTTGAACATTCTCTTTTAGCCGTTTTAGTGTTTACCGTTATGATGTAGTGAGAGATGAGAGATTGTTCCTTTCTATTTTCAGTCTTTTGATTCTATGTTTAAAACTATTTAATGTTTATGTTTTGATTCTGCTTTGTATCCAAAACCCTTAATTTTCTTTATATCTAGATGTCTATTTACATATACTTTGCACTTTTAGTTAAACAATCAAGTATTGTGTTTTGAATTCTATATAAGTTTTAGATAATTTATCATAAACACAAATATAGTTAGATTACATAATTTAGACATTCATTTATAGTTTACTACATTTTAATTTCATATCCTAGTTTTTTGCAAGATTTTATTGTCTAGATCTGCTTAGATGACTACTACTGAAGGTGAGAATGGTTCTGGTCAAGATGAAAATGTTAATAATACACCACCTAATCAAAATGTTAATACCAATCCTCCTCCTCCTCCTCCTCCTCCTAATGCCCCTAGCCATGTTCATGTCCATTATTCTAACACTCATGTTCCCAAATTCGATGGAAACAGTGAGGCCTTTGGGACATGGAAGGCCAGAATGCTTTTTCATTTTGGTGGGATAGAGAGGTATATGTTGAAAATCCTCAAGGATGGACCACATATACCCATGTCTCATGGGGTTAGTCCTTTTCTTGATCCAACTGGATCTAGAAGGGGTACTAGGGAAAAGCCAGAAGACCATTGGTCTGATGAGGATCGTAGACTTGTAGACTTGGGTACTTGGGGCTGTTCCTGAAGACCTTATTCCAACACTTGTGCTGTTCCCCAATGCCAAGGCAATGTGGGATGAATTGGTCCTTCAGTTTGAAGGAGGTGATGACACCATTGTCACCAGAAAAGTTGCTTTAAACAAAAAGTATGAATCCTTCTTTGCTTTACCCAATGAGAGCCTGACTGGTACTTATACCAGATTCACCAGTGTGATTAATCAACTGAGAGGGCTGGGTGTAGAGAAGGATAAGGATATTCTTCTTGAAAATTTTTGTGATATTCTTCCCTCCAAATGGGCAAATATGGTTCTTGTCCTAAGACAAGGTAAGACCCTGCACTCCCACACTCTTGCATCTCTTTATGGAGCCTTCAGATTCACTGAAGATAACAATGCACAAAGACTTGTGGCTGAGCAGGATGCTTTAAACCATGCCCAGAGTTCCAAGGTTGCTAGTCTAACTGAGAAACCTTGTGCTGCTTTAATATCTGCTGAGAATGTCCAGTCACATTCTATGAAGGAGATGTTAAACAGTTTTCTGAACTCAGGCCTGACCACTGAAATCAGTGATGATTGTGATGAAACTGACAATGATGATCTGGTCGCCATGATTGCTAAGACCTTTAATAGGTTTAAGCATAAATCTACTAGATTTGGTGGACCCAACAATGCTTCCAGATCCAACTCTCTGGACAAGGCCAATCTTACATGCTATAAGTGTGGCAAGAAAGGTCATTTTATGAAGGAATGTAGATCTAGTCAGTTAAACAATCAAACTGGTCCCCCTGTCCCTACCAACAATTAGCCTGATGATAGCTACAAAGCTAAATACAAAAAGCTTAAGGCCCAGATTGCCCTTTTGTCTGTTGATAAGAATCAAAATGAATGCTTGATTGCAAAAACCACTGACAAATGGGAATACTCTGATGACTCATCAATTGATGATGAAGAGGATAAGAGGAAAGGGACATGTGTTTCATGGCAGTGGAAGAACAACAACATGTGGTGAAGGATGATGTTATCACTGGAAGATGGGTGGACATCATTTTGAAGAAGGTATGTGATTATGACAACCAAATCGATACAGAACTGAAACTGGACCTTGCTGAATCACTTAACAATGATTTGATTTTTGTGGAAACTGTTAGAACTGACAGTGAAAGATATTTAGAAACAGTTCTAACTGAAATGAATAATTTAAAACCTCAACTTTCAAATCTGCAAAGTGTCCAGTTGGCTCTCAAAGAGTCAGTTTTAAATGTAAAGCTCTTGAGCTTGAAAAACAGGAGCTTAAAACTGCTTTGGAAAAGGAACAAAAGGTGATCAAATCCTGGATTAGGTCATCTGGCTTAAACTATGATGCTTTTTCAAAAACCATTGATGCACAACAAACTGCTTACAAAACTGGAGACGTGCACATGGCAGGCATCATTCCTGATATCCACAGTTTGCCTCCAGATCTTAGGCCAGAGACTCCATATGACCAGCCTAAATCTATTAAAACTGAACCTGTTGAGACCACCCCTGCTGAGGTTAAAACTGGAGCTGAACAGGCTAAAGCTCCAGTTAAAAAGGTAGCTGGTGATAAACCTTTGCCTCAAAAGTCTAAAGAGCCCAAAACTCAAAAGACCAAGATCCCTGCTGAACCTAAGTCCAAGGTTCAGCCGCCTGTTGAAAATGATATTTTATCAAAACTGGAGAGTCAACTCCAACAGTTGTCAAGGCAGGTTCAAAGTTGTACTGCCAGAATTAAAAATCTGGAAGGAGCTTCGTCTTCTTCAGTTGAAAAACAAAATATCAAAACCCCTTCAAAACAAAAACAAAATGTTCCACCTGGAACAAAATCTGAAAAGAAAAAGGGGAAGAAACCTCTCAAACCAATCGTTTTTACTCCTGGTCCTGGAGCTGATAATAATGCTCCAGTTCCAGTCTCCAGTTCAACACCACAAGAATCAACTGTGACTTCTCAGGGAGAGTCCAGTGAACCCATCAAATGGACAAGTCCAGTTCACCAGAGTTGCATTTGTGAATGGTTTAAAATATAACCTGATCAGTGTAAGTCAACTTTGTGATGATGGATACAAGGTATTGTTCGATATTTGCTCAAGGCACCATGATGTGCAAAATCGAGTCTTAAATTTATAAACAAGATATACCAATTAATCAACTAAAGCGCACTCTCGGGCAGTGGACCCGATCGTATATAGTATAGAAAAATGGTAAGTCAGGATCGAACACAGGGACTAAATCTAAGTAATCGTAGACATTAAGTAATTCTAATTAAAAGGGGGGTTTTGTGACCGAGTTGTCACGTTGCAAAAGTCAGTAAATAATTAGTAATCCCAAAGGATTAATCGCAAAGAGAAATTGTTTTTAACAGTAATTTAAAAGGTCTTTCATCTTGACTTCGCTCAACACATGTTCAGATTGCACATAAATGAAGTTCAAATCCAAATTAGTTGATTAAATAACCGAGACTCAAATAAAGCACCAACCCCGTACCCGTCAAGTTGAAGACATCATCTGACTCTCTTGCTTAAACTAGTTTCGTTACAACGACCGGTACCCCAAGACATCTTTTATAACTTCCCTAATCAAACAATTGGTTTGGTAATTGAAATAACAATTATACCTATCGATTGTACCCAACCGTTAACACATTTCTTCTGATTATCATGAACGATTATCTACCGTACCCGTCATAGACCCAATCGTTTGTACCCAAACAATCAAAATGAGATATACGTAATCAATAACTACCATTAAAGACACATATAAATCACCAATCAATTCAAGATAAATAATAAGGAAGAAATACGCTAAGATCTCGATATAACGTTAAATTAAATCAACATTGAATTAATAAAATTGTGCAATCTTTACATAATATCTCACTCCATCAAGATGGATGAGGAAGTGATTAGCCACTCATATTAAAATAAGAATAACAATTGAAATAAGAGAAATTCATTGTTACCGAATGATAATAATTGAAAGCTACGAACGTAATCGATCAAATCGTGTTTGAAAGCCTAGAAATTGATTAAGATCTGAAAAATCTCCAAACTAGGGTTCTTCACACGGCTGCTAAAAAGAGAAGAGGAGCTTTTTGCATATTTTTCAAGCTATTTATATCGATCCCAAAAGCTGCCAGATTCGCGCTCAGTTGCGGCGCAACTTCACTTGACTTTTCCCTTTGACTTTGACTTTCGTTGACCTAGACTGGCTTGATCTAGAACCCATTGCGGCGCAACGGACTGGGTTGCGGCGCAACTTATCTCTCTGCTTTTGGGTTGCGGCGCAACTCGCCTTTGACTTGCGTTGACCATTGACTTATGTTGACTCGTGGCTGGCCAGGAAGGAAAGGAGTTGCGGCGCAACTGGAAAGCATTGCGGCGCAACTTATTCTTCTGGAATTGGGTTGCGGCGCAATGAGAGTTGCGGCGCAATTGACCCTTTTCTGCATTGACTTTAGTTGACTTCCTGCAATCTTCACCCAAATAAATCTTCCGTTAGCACTTGATTCTCCTCAACAATGTCGTTTTCTCCAGATTTGCGCTTAAATACCTGTCAGTACCCTGAAACACTAACAAATACCATAAACGCACCAAATGTATACAAAAACGACTCATAAACCATGCAAAATCAACTAAAT
Organism: Erigeron breviscapus; assembly: GCA_034093135.1. Taxonomy (NCBI): domain Eukaryota; kingdom Viridiplantae; phylum Streptophyta; class Magnoliopsida; order Asterales; family Asteraceae; genus Erigeron; species Erigeron breviscapus. The sequence continues at coordinate 4,712,874 of CM067169.1, read as the reverse complement.
ACGTTGTGGGAAATGGGTATAAAATACGACATATCACACCATATTTAACAAGGATTGGAAAGTCGTGATGATTGCACCTAGAAAAGGAAATGTGTACATCATGGATATGGAACCAGCTCCAAAAGAGCAGTGCTTCTATACCAAGGCTGATGAGGGCACCAACTGGCTATGGCATAAAGATTATCCCATCTTAATTTTAAAAATATCAATAAGTTGTTTCGCAAACAACTAGCTGATGGGATACCTCCAGTTTCTTTCAATAAAGAAAAGCCATGTCCAGGGTATGAGATGGACAAGCAGAAAAGGTCCAGTTTCAAGACAAGGCAAAACTTTAGCATCACTGAACCTCTTCACATGCTTCATATGGATCTATTTGGTCCAGTGAATGTTCAAACTAGAGCTGGAAAGAAGTATACTCTAGTTGTGGTTGATGAATTCACCAGATATTGTTGGATGGTATTCCTCAGATCAAAAAGTGATGCAGCTACTGAAGTCATCTCTCTCATCAAACGAATTGAACTCAAGTATACTCGAAAATTTTGTTAGCTGAGAAGTGATAATGGAACAGAATTTCAAAATAAGACTCTTGAATCCTTCTGTAATGACACTGGCATTTCTCAAAACTTCTCATCAGCACACTCTCCAGAGCAAAATGGAGTTGTGGAAAAAAAGAATCGTACACTAATAGAAGCTGCCAGAAGTATGCTATCTGAATCTGGTCTTCCCACCAGTTTTTGGGCTGAAGCAGTGGCAACTGCGTGCCACACCCAAAACAGGTCAGTTTATGTCAAAAGACATAGGAAGACTGCCTATGAAGTGCTCAGGAATCGAAAACCAAATATTGGATATTTCCATGTATTTGGTTGTCCACTTTATATTTTAAATGATTCCAGTCAGCTGGAAAGTTCGATGCAAAAGCTGATGAAGGTGTGTTTCTAGGCTATTCAGATATTCGAAAGGCCTTTAGAGTTTATAATTATAGACTCCAAAAGGTTTATGAGACAATTCATGTCACATTTGACGAATCAAATGATGCAATCAATAAAAGACCAAGTCTTGATATCTCTCCAGTCATTCCATTAAGTTTTGGCGAAACTAACCAAGTTCATCAGTCAGATATTTCACCAGAAGATGTTTCCAGTCACATTGAACTGGAACCAGTACAAATGAAGAAATCGTCCAGTGACATTCCATTTTATCCCTCCATCAGTTTCAAGTTACCACAGAAACTGGTGATTGGATCAGATGTACGTGCCACTCCAATATCAGCACCAGTTCAAACTCCTCCAACTTCTCCAGTTCTTCAAGAAATGCCTTCAACTGAAGAATTTCATGATGCAAATCGTGACCTCATTGACTCTGGTGAGGATATAGAAGTAGTTTGAACTGATCCTCTTCCAGAAACTACAACAACTGAAGAGGTTCCTCAGGTGACTTGCACTGATATTGTTGTCAGAAATCCTGGTCAATACTCTAAATGGACCAAAGCACATCCAATTGATCAGATCATTGGAGAGTCCAGTAGAGGGGTTCAAACCAGAAGAGCCACTAGTGAACAATGCTTAAATGTCACCTTCTTATCACTGATTGAACCAAAAAAGATTGACGAGGCTATGGCAGACCCAAGCTGGGTAGAAGCAATGCACGAAGAGCTTATCCAAATTTAAAGGAACAATGTATGGGAACTTGTTCCTTGTCCACCGGGGTTGAAGAAAGAACCCATTGGTACAAGATGGGTCTACCGAAATAAGATGGATGAAGATGGCAATTTTGTAAGAAACAAAGCCAGATTGGTTGCCCAGGGTTATTGTCAAGGAGAGGGCGTTGATTTTGATGAAACTTTTGCTCCAGTTGCTAGACTTGAAGCCATTAGAATTTTCTTGGCTTATGCAGCCCATCTGCAGTTCAAGGTCTACCAGATGGATGTCAAAAGTGCATTCCTGAATGGAACTTTGGAAGAAGAAGTGTATGTTAAACAGACTCCAGGCTTCATTAATGAGAAGCATCCTCACTGGGTAGCTTTGTATGGTCTAAGACAAGCCCCAAGAGCCTGGTATGACACATTAACTAAACATCTTCTCAAAAATGGCTTTAAAAGAGGTGCAATAGATAATACCTTGTTCATTTTGAAAGAATTGCTTCTTTTCTCTCTCTGCTCAATAAATCAAGAACCCTAATTCCCAAATACTACTCCATTTCAAATTCAACTTGTAGTAAAATGGCACCAAAATCATCCAGAAGTAGAGATATAAATCTACTAACTATCCCATATGCTCCGCCACCAGATGTTAAACAAGCATCTGGTGCCCCATCAAACCCTAACCTCATTAAATTAAATCCAAATAATCCTTATGGCGAGTTTGATGGGAACCCAAGGCACCAATACTTTGATTGGGCGAATCCAAAGATTTTTGAGGGATTCTCCCATTGGTGTCACTTTCTCTGCCAATCCACGCAAGATGTACCATGATTACTTGTGTGAGTTTTGGTACACTGCAAAATTAAACAACGACTGTTCATCCATCTCCTTCACACTCAAAAATGGAACAGTCAAGTGTACCTTGACTGCAGAGACGTTGAGGGATGCCCTTAACCTCAACTACTGGAGACAGGGAGAGTCGCCAGTTGTCATCTCTCCAAACATCAACTTTAGACAAGTACTCCTTGAAATGGGACACAAGGAATGTCTAGAAAATGGTGTCCTAAAGACAAAGGGACCCATGACGATGAAAGGCCTCACACCATCCTGGAGGTACTTTTTTATTCATCTTGTGGAGAGTATGGGTGGGAGTTCTGGTGGTTTGGACCAGATAAACTCCTCACAAGCAGAGATGGCTTACTGCTTGTGGAACGGATTGAGAGTGGACTTCGCTGATATTCTATTCAGAAGTCTAGTGCAGAAACTGAAGGGCACCAGGGGACTTTGCATCCCCTTCTCCAGGTATCTCTCTCTCTGTTTTAAACTTATCTTGGGCAGTGAAGAGTATAAAAATACAACTTCATTATTCACTGTCCCAGATTTGTTGAGGAATCTTGACTCTCTAGTATCTGAAGCTGGAGAGGTTGAGATTCCACAAAAAATGCAGCTGGCATTCGCAAAAAAACGACGCACCATTACCAGGTGGCTCGGAAAGACAACTGGGCGGGCCTCAAAACAATGAGGGACCCACCAGTTCGTCTGCTGGCCTTGATACAGTTGTTGAACCTGAACCACAGTCTAACCTCGCCAGTTCCAGCGTGTCAGTTCCTACCACTGTCACTGGAGACCTCCCAACAGGTCTTCAGGGTGCTCCAAAGGCTAAAAGATCTCGCCGCCCTAGGCAAAGGTCAGTACTAGCCACTAACAGTAGTAACCCATCCAGCCCTCCAGTTTCCTCCCAACAGGATGCTAGAGAATGTCAAAGGGATGAACCGCAAGCAACCACTCTCGAAACTTCTTTAGGAGATAGTGGTGAAGAGAATACATACAACTTCATTTACTGTCCCAGATTAGTTGAGGAATCTTGACTCTCTAGTATCTGAAGCTGGAGAGGTTGAGATTCCACAAAAAATGCAGCTGGCATTCGCAAAAAAACGACGCACCATTACCAGGTGGCTCGGAAAGACAACTGGGCGGGCCTCAAAACAATGAGGGACCCACCAGTTCGTCTGCTGGCCTTGATACAGTTGTTGAACCTGAACCACAGTCTAACCTCGCCAGTTCCAGCGTGTCAGTTCCTACCACTGTCACTGGAGACCTCCCAACAGGTCTTCAGGGTGCTCCAAAGGCTAAAAGATCTCGCCGCCCTAGGCAAAGGTCAGTACTAGCCACTAACAGTAGTAACCCATCCAGCCCTCCAGTTTCCTCCCAACAGGATGCTAGAGAATGTCAAAGGGATGAACCGCAAGCAACCACTCTCGAAACTTCTTTAGGAGAGAGTGGTGAAGAGAATACACAACTTCATTATTATACTGTCCCAGATTAGTTGAGGAATCTTGACTCTCTAGTATCTGAAGCTGGAGAGGTTGAGATTCCACAAAAAATGCAGCTGGCATTCGCAAAAAAACGACGCACCATTACCAGGTGGCTCGGAAAGACAACTGGGCGGGCCTCAAAACAATGAGGGACCCACCAGTTCGTCTGCTGGCCTTGATACAGTTGTTGAACCTGAACCACAGTCTAACCTCGCCAGTTCCAGCGTGTCAGTTCCTACCACTGTCACTGGAGACCTCCCAACAGGTCTTCAGGGTGCTCCAAAGGCTAAAAGATCTCGCCGCCCTAGGCAAAGGTCAGTACTAGCCACTAACAGTAGTAACCCATCCAGCCCTCCAGTTTCCTCCCAACAGGATGCTAGAGAATGTCAAAGGGATGAACCGCAAGCAACCACTCTCGAAACTTCTTTAGGAGATAGTGGTGAAGAGAATACTGGGCTAACCCAACCCAAAGTAGAGTTAGAGTCTGCACAACTAAGTGTCAATGGCCAAACTTCTAACACTACTATTGCACGAACTGATGAAGTCGCTGGTCAGTCACAACTGGCGACTGAGGTTCCAAACTCTTTGGCCGATGAAGTTATCATTGAGGATAGAGTAATTGTAACTGAGGCTACCCCAGTGACCTCTATTCCTGGCGATGATGTCACCACAACTGAGCCAACAACTGATGCAACCATCCAGGAAACTAGAGAAGTTCACCAGGAGCCTGAACAACTGGTTCAGCCACCTGAGACATTCATGGATCTAGACATGGATGTTAATGAAGGTGAAATCCAAATAGAGTCTTCGGACTATGAAGGAACTGCTTCAGATACTGAGATACTTGATGCTTCTGTACAAGCTCAAGACCCTTCATCTCATATCTCGCCACCAGATGCTTACATTTCAGTTTCACCATCCCACACAAATGTGCTTACTGAAGTTCCACCCTCAACATCAAGCTATGTATCTAGAAATAGACATATGGCACAACCACCATCATCTGGTATGATCTCTCTTTTTAGAGAAAGATCTATGCCACCACCGCCGCCGGCTAATGTACCTGAGAATACTCGGTATATTCAGCCACTTGATCTCTCTCAACGTCCTTCTTCTTTTCCAACATCTGTTTCTACTTCTTCTGCTACTGAGCCACTCACTGAAGTTGTTACACTTGATGTACCCCCTCCAGTGGCTCCAGTGGCACCTATTGCCGGTCCAGTGACGCCTTCTCCTCAGTCATTGGACAGTCAATTTGTCTCCTTTCAAGCCGACATCCGAAACCTTATTAAAAGGGTGGAGGATGTTCAAAAGACAATTGACAAGAATGCCAAGTCGATCTCCAGGTACAACAAAAACAATCTTACAAATCAAAAAGTGGTGGACCTGGGGATCAACAAGTTTGCAACAAATGAAGACTTGGTATTCAAAAAGCTCAATGAGTTGGTCACTGGCTGTAACACTCTGTCCAGTTCTCTAAAGGAGGCCTTTGACCTAACTCAATCAAAAGTCACAACCTCTATCTCCAACTTACTTGGCACAACTGTTCGATCATCAGAAACTGATTTAGAGGAGATAGAGAGACAGGTCAAGGAGATATTTGACAGACCTGCTCTTAATGTGGCTGAGCTTGGAAAACAACTGGCAACTTCAGTTGGTCAGAAGATTGAAGATACCTTGGCTGCTAGAGAAGAAGAATTGGTTAAAAGGGTGATGTCTGAGATCACCAAGATGGCTTCTCCTTAGGTTGATCTGGCCCCACTTACATCTGAGATCAACCAGTTGAGAACCAGACTAGATACATTGGCAACCAAGGTTTCTGAGCACTCAACTACTATATCCAATCTGGCAACTAAAGTTGGAAGGCAAAAAGAGAAAGAAGTTGTTAAAGAAAAGGAGTTTGTAAATGCTGGTCGCTCTCCAGATGATGCTAAATTATTGAATGAACTGAAGACTGGCCAGACAGAAGTTGCTGGTAATGTTCTGACCCAGTCGAGAGAGACCAACCATCTTTGGAGAACAATTCGCATGATTTGCACTGTCTTCAAGGAATGCAAGGACATGCAATCATGGCAGAGTCTTGACCGTTCGCCCCATAGCAATGCAGACTGGGAAGCCATCAGGGCAGGTCTAGACGCTGCCAAGGGGGAAAGAAGTGCAGTCCTTGCACCAAGATCAAGTGAACAGGCAATAGTGGTAGCTGCTAGTACTGATGCTAGTCAGCAAGTGATTGAATAGTTTGAGGATGTAGCTGAAAGGGGAAATGTTGATAAAGGGAAGGGCAAAGAAATTGAAGAAACTGCCCTGGTGCCGGCCACTGGAAAACAAGCTAAAGCAACTGGTACTGAAGCCAGTGTGCTCGAAACTGGTAATGAAGATGTACTCCCTCCAGTGTATGAAAGTGATTCTAGAAGCCTAGATGTCATTGGTCGTGCCTTGAAGGAAAGAAAAAGAAAAAGAAAGGAAGATCAAAGGCTGGCCAGAGAACAAATCAAGGATCTGGGTGTTCTAGATGCAAATGATGCAGGCTTGTTGGGCATCACACTGGAACAATATGCCAGAGTTAAAATGATCAAAGAGTTGTTGGTGCTTTAATGGAACTGTTGGATATTGAACTTGATAAGGAGTACCCAGATGATGAAGTAGCATTTGATGCCAGAACAATAAATGTTCCAGTGGAGAAGGCAAAAGAACTGAGGGCTGGTGGAATTAAAAGAAGAGTTGAGCATGTAAAGAAAACAATAAATAAAGTATTGAATCCACCAAAGCCCAGGGCACAGCCAAAGAGAAAGCCCCTGCCCTGAGATGCAGATTTAAGAACCTTCGTTGAACCAACTGGAGATGTGTCAAACGATGATATCAAGGCTGCTGTGCAATCTGCCTTATCTGGATCTGTGAAGATATCCAATAAATCTGAAGCTAGAGCCTACTACACATCCATCATGGCAAAAAGAAAACACAATGGCACTATCAATGGTGTCAATGTTGTTGTTAAGCCAGGCACCAAAGTATTCAGAGTGCAAGTTAGTTACACTAGAGGACCACTAGTGACAACTGATGATCCATCAGTTTTGCAATATGGGTTCAGCGAATGGGTTGAAATGGTGAACTTTTTGGAAGGCAAAGAAGTGAAGAATAGGTTTAAGAAGGCCTGGATAAATTTGTTAAGCCAGGCACCAAAGTATTCAGAGTGCAAGTTAGTTACACTAGAGGACCACTAGTGACAACTGATGATCCATCAGTTTTGCAATATGGGTTCAGCGAATGGGTTGAAATGGTGAACTTTTTGGAAGGCAAAGAAGTGAAGAATAGGTTTAAGAAGGCCTGGATAAATTTGTTAAGTCCAACACAAAGAACATCTGGAGAACAAATTGAATATTGACCCAGAGGATTCTCAACCTATTGGTTCACTAAACAAAAGAAGGAGAACTGGTGAAGGGTCATCCAGTTGAAGTTCTACTTCTTGTTATCTACTTGTATTTTTATTTGCTTTCTTGTAACTTGATGTAAATTTCAATTTCATGTATATATACAAGTTGCCAGATTGTAACCCACAAGATAGATAACTGATTGAATCTAACAAACTCAAAGGAAATACCCAAGGCATTTGATGATCTATAAAAATGCCTTGGAAAATTAGATAGATTTAGTCAAAACAAGTCTTTCAAGTTCATACTTTGTATAGATACAAAACTTTAAAAGACTTGGCATTATTTCAGGACAAATAGGGGGAATTTGTTAGGTCCAGTTTTACTGAAAAAACTGGAGCGTCTCCAGTTGCATCTGGAGACCAGAAGATTTGTCCAGAAATATATGAAGTCCAGTGGCCAGCGTACAGTTGATGCCACCGGAGCTTCACTCCAGTTGGGATATGACCATATATGAAGACATTCCAATTGAAGTCGAAGACAGCAAGTGGAAGAAAGCGAATGACCATGGCAGCGAAGCCCAGTGGACATTCTAACCAGATCGAAACTGGAGCGCATCAGTATAAAGCATTTACAAATCTTTACACTGATTACGAGGAAGACCTTTTTGCTTTATGTACTATTAACCGGACAATACACATTGTCTATGTTTAAAGTACAAAAGTACATAAAGCAGGTTGGATAAAGTGACTTTATGTCTTACTTTATCAAGTATTTTGAAGGAATTTAATATACTTCCTTAAATGCTCTCAACCATATTTGTACGGCTAAAAGTTGACATCCCAATTTCAACTTTGACTATAACTAGAGGTCTTTGCACAACCAAGAAACAACTTTGCATATTCAGACATTTGCATTCTTGGTGAACTTGTGCAATATTTTCTCAATCGCAAAAAGGAACATTTCACAACTCTAAGTGTTTCGATTGTTAAAGAGAATTTCCAAGTATAGATCAATTGTATTTCATAGGTTGTTAGGATATTTACATTATTGTATTATCTTGGTTCCGCAACAACCTTGTAAATTATTTAACATTAATAAATAAATTACACTTGAAAATTACATATTGTCTCACCAAATTTAGTTTACTAGTACTTTAATATTGCATTGTCTTTACTTATTTACTTTGTCACCTTAATAAGTAATCCTCCAGTTTACCCGGTATATGTTTCATTGCAACTGGCAGTTTGTCTAGTTCCTTGTACGTATTGCAAAGTAATCTCAACATCGACATAGAGGTGTCTTCAGTAGTACCATCTTTTGAGTTGGGACTTACATTTTCCTATCAATAAAATTTTCATTTGCTCAAAAAAAACAAATGGAGACAATTGGTGTTCGATCGTATAAAAGAATCTAAAAACCCCAATTTAGTTGGAAGTAAACTAAATTTCTATTTTAGAAGTAATCAAATGATAACAGAAGTGTAATACATAAATGTCACTTTAATCACAAAATTATGAAAAGCAATTTTAAGGGTGGACGGAGTACGTAGGGCAAATCCGGGTGCCGCCTCATCAACAAATGAATCTAAATCTCTTATTCTGTTCTGGGGATTTTGCTTTAGTTGAAAGATTTCATTTGAATTAGAATCTGGTCATTCACTATGACCCGCTAAGCATCCATGGCTGAATGGTTAAAGCACCAACAACTCATAATTGGCGAGAGGATAGGTACCGGTCCGGTACCTAATTGAACACTGCCTCGTGGTACCGGTACCTAATAGGCGGGAGGAGGGTGGGGAAAGTTGTCCCCGGGTATGTCTCCACCCTTATATTCTTTTTTATTTGTCTTATATTGTCTTTTAGTGGGGAGAGGTGGAGAGGAGTGAGGAGGTACTCCGTGTAAGTGGGGAAAAGCGGAGAAAAAAAGAAAAGGTGGGAAGGGGGTGGGGAGGAGTGGAGAGGTACTCTCCCACCCTAAGGGACAGTTTGGTTCGCAGAATGTTTTTGAAGGAATTGGAATTTGTCAAGGGAATTGGAATTTTAAGAAATTAGAATCTGAAAGTTTTAATATTTATCTTGTGTTTGGTTGACAGAATTTAATGGAATTCAGTTAAAGGAATTGAAATATAAACTATGTCAAATGACAAAACTAACCTTTATCACATTTTTTTATTATATAGAATTTTCATTTAATAACATATTATTATATTATACATCTTAATAAAAATAATAACAATACTCATATAACCACATACAGACCCCATCAAAATCAAAAAGGCCATCAAAAACAAAAAATCTCCATCGTCGATGCAGTGATCTCTTTCTTCACCCCCATCAAGATCTAACACGTACACACTAGCGGTGTGGAACTCCGGCAGTCCCATCAAGATCTTTTTCTTTTTTCGAAAAGCACCCCTCATCAAGATCCTTTTTTCACCTTTATTAATCATTCTCCGGCGGTTGTTCATGGTGGTTGTTACTCTGGCCGCCGTGAATCAGTAGCAACGGTGGTGGCTTTTACTCCGATAAGCATCAGCGGTGGTGTCTACTGTTATTCCGATAATCAGCAGCGGTGGTGGCTACTGTGATTCCAGTACAGCAGTGGCGGAGCAGATGAAATGGAGAAGAAAAGAGAGAGGTAGGCTGATTTATTAATGTAGGATTTAATTGTAGAAAAGGGTTTTTTTTGTCAAAATAGTTGAATTCCATTGGAATCTATAACATTCCATCAATATATTGATGGAATCTCAAATTCTGTGTTTTAAGGAATTTGGTGGAAAATTTTAAATTCCAATTCCATCATTTATCTCAACCAAACATGATCAGTAATGGAATTCAGATTCCAATTCCTTAGAATTCCAATGAATTCCATGAACCAAACACCCCCTAAAAGATCCTTGACACTTTGATTGGATTGAAAAATAGATATTAGAATAATGGGATGTTTTAACAGACAACAAACAAACATGTAACATATAAGTATAGTATATTATTTTAAGTTTTCACTCTAAAGGTTTTTTTTAATTATTAGTATTCGTTACATAGTGATGATCATTTACAATTTTTAAAAAAAGAAACTGTTTGATCATAGTTTTGAAAATCAGTGTTTGCATGTGACATTTAAGGTTAACACTGCCAATTGTTGTGCCACTTTTGTGACATCGTTAACCACAAATATAACTTCAACAACAGAAGTCATGAAAGATTTTTTTACACTTATCAGTTATCACAAAAGAACTTATCCCTTGAGAATCTAGTTCATATTAATTATTTTTTGTGATATTTTTTTTCGTTTGATGTCCTTTTTTTTTGAGTTGTAATGATAGGGTTTTTATTATTATGAAACTCTGAAAAATTGATAGTCTTATGTGGTTGTACCTATTAAACCAGTATCAAAGTGGTTAAGAGTGGATTTAAAAATGATACTACGAGACTTGAGATTTGATCGTCTTGAACTTAATTCCCGTTATGAACAAAATGCTCCAAACTTGGGATGGGAGTTTTTCAATATTAGGTTTTTTTTTAATTTGGAGTTAAATATATGAAAGTTGGACCCATATTTACCGGTAAAATAAACTAATAACTTGTGTTTCAAGAGGATTACAAATTTACAATCATTTGGGAATAATCTACATCTTTTAAATTGCGTTTTAGCTTATTATAAGTTCTCTTCTTGTTAAATACTTTAGCAGTTTAGCTTGTTTCAAAAGAGAGACCAATGAAAAACATAATAAAAAAACACTTGTTGAAACCAAAATCATGTAACTTAGAGATCAGGATAAGATGGTTTACTGTTCTAAAAAAAGTTATTGGATGCCAAGATTGAAAAATATTTAATTCTGCCGCATTGTACCCGTAGTATGCTAGCTTATTAAAATGAAGAGTAAATTATATTTTTCGTCACTGAAGTTGACATGTTTTTCACTTTTAATCCCTAAAGTGAAAAAATATCAATTTTTACCTTAAAGTTGGTAAATTTTTGCAATCGTGGTCCTTCACCTAGACGACGTTAGTTTTGACCGTCAGTATACGTACGTGCTAAACACGTGAGGGTAGGATGGTACTTTTACATTCTTTCTTTCCCATCCAACCAAATAAACACAGATTTATCATCATCCATATATCATCATCAAGAACTATTATTCTTACTTTCACTATCCATATATCATCATCATCATTCAAAATATAAAAATATATACATATAAATATAGAAAATGGAACTCAAATACTCAAGACGCAAAACAACTTCGATTTCGATTCAAACTTGGACCAATGAACCAATCATGGTGATATACAAACAATAATATGCAAATTCAGTTTTTACAAAATGGGGCATTATTGATTCATCCTTTTACATACAAAATTGAGTTGTATTTGATCAAAAACCAATCTACTTTGTATCACTTTCCTTTCTCCGATCATACTCAAAATGGTAATACATGTGACCGTTTTTCTTCAAGAACTCGCCGGAAAATCTCGCCGGAAAAAATATTCCGCTAAAAAAATCAACGAATCAGAAAAAGAAAACCGTGGGTAGATTCACAATCACACCGTGAACAAAACCCACTGATTTATAAATTGAATAGATGAAAGAAAACCATGAATTCGAAGAAAGAAGGTATGAGTTTTTTTTTTCTCTTTCAAAATGAACTCTTTAATTTGATTACTCTTTGTCTTTCTTTATGGATCTATATTTTGATGATGTTGATAAAGGTTTTCATGGTGATGATGATGATGATGATCGGTGGTAACATAGAAATACACGAATCAAAGATATATGATAACAAAGAAATAGGTTTTCATGGATCTTGTTTTCTTCATGATGTTTTTCTTCATGATGATGATGATAACAAAAATATATACATATAAATATAGAAAATGGACTCAAATACTCAAGACGCAAAACAACTTCGATTTCGATTCAAACTTGGACCAATGAACCAATCATGGTGATATACAAACAATAATATGCAAATTCAGTTTTTACAAAATGGGGCATTATTGATTCATCCTTTTACATACAAAATTGAGTTGTATTTGATCAAAAACCAATCTACTTTGTATCACTTTCCTTTCTCCGATCATACTCAAAATGGTAATACATGTGACCGTTTTTCTTCAAGAACTCGCCGGAAAATCTCGCCGGAAAAAATATTCCGCTAAAAAAATCAACGAATCAGAAAAAGAAAACCGTGGGTAGATTCACAATCACACCGTGAACAAAACCCACTGATTTATAAATTGAATAGATGAAAGAAAACCATGAATTCGAAGAAAGAAGGTATGAGTTTTTTTTTTCTCTTTCAAAATGAACTCTTTAATTTGATTACTCTTTGTCTTTCTTTATGGATCTATATTTTGATGATGTTGATAAAGGTTTTCATGGTGATGATGATGATCGGTGGTAACATAGAAATACACGAATCAAAGATATAAGATAACAAAGAAATAGGTTTTCATGGATCTATTTTTACTCCATATTCATCCCTGTTCTTCAACTCCAAACCCAGATTTCATATTTGAGCAAAAAAAACACAAACTTTATTACACCCAAATCTACACCAACCTTATTTCCATATTAATTAAGTATTGAAATAATTAAAGATAGGGATAAAATATAACTGTGTATTAACGTGGCATTACAAGCAATTGACCGTCAATTCATCCTTATATGATAATTACAATCATTTTATTTCAGTATCCCCATTCTCTATTTCTTATAAACATTTATAGCTTTAATTTTTTATTAGCTTAATTCTATCTAAAACAATAATAATAAATTAATCCCTAAAAGAAATTGAAATTGAAACGTGTGTGGGTGCGATGCGACTCCAAAAGAAAAAGAATGAAAGAAGACTAAGTATTTGTGAATGGACAAATAATCGGATTCAACCTCCAAACCTTCGATCTTAAGGTAATGCTTTATATTGATAATTATTATTAATAAGGTTTTAATTAAATCGGTCGCCGGAAGTCTCATGGGAGGCGGAAGACGCCGCTATGGTGGTGGTGACTATGGTGGTGCCGGTGGCGGGAGTAAAAAAAACGTAAGGTAGCAAGAAGAAAATGCAAGCTTTTAGTTGGAGACTTGATTGAAGAGCATCTACTTAAAAGCTTGATAGAGTTAAATTTGTGTTTTTCCTATATAGGTTTATATGTGTGTTAATATATTTACATATGTATATATATATATGGAGTTTTCTGCTTAGGCACTTGATAAAGCCTTTTAATTAGTTGTGATTTTTTTCTTGTCAAATTTGCCCTTCCTTTATAATCTCCTTTAATTACTCCAAATAATTATTATCTCCAAATTAATTAATTACTCCAAATTCATTCCATTTTTTTTACCGTATCATCTGCTTCTCCTTTTCATTTTTTTTTAAGTTTTATAATTCCCTCTAAAATTTAACATTCCCTCCATAAATATTTAGCTTAATAAATACCCTTTAGAATTTTCCTCTTCTTTTATACACCATGTATACACTATACAGCCACCCAATTCTATCATCACAATAGTTATTTAGAGTACATATATTATTGTTTGTCACAACAATTTTTGGCAGAGGTTTTTCTTTTGAGTTTTAAAGGTAACTATAAACTCTTTATTTTATTGATTTAGTTTTATAGAAAAATGTAGTATTTTTTTATGTAGTACTCGTAGTGTTTTTTTACTATAACTATGATCCATGATATTAATAGATGAAACTAGAATAGTATCCATAGTTTTGATGATTGATTATTTTGTGTCTCTGACAATGATACAAAATATATTAGTGCTTGTTTACAAAATATATTAGTGTCGTCATATCTTAAGCGTTCTTGTTACAAAATATATTAGTCTTGTTACAAAATATATTAGTCTTGTTTACAAAATATATTAGTCTTGTTTACAAAATATATTAGTCTTGTTTACAAAATATATTAGTCTTGTTTACAAAATATATTAGTCTTGTTTACAAAATATATTAGTCTTGTTTACAAAATATATTAGTCTTGTTTACAAAATATATTAGTCTTGTTTACAAAATATATTAGTCTTGTTTACAAAATATATTAGTCTTGTTTACAAAATATATTAGTGCTTGTTCATATATTAGTGTATGATACAAAATATATTAGTGCTTGTTTACAAAATATATTAGTGTCGTCATATCTTAAGCGTTCTTGTTCATAAAGATTGTTTTGAAATTCCGAGCACTTATTGGCTTTCTCGATGGAGCCGGGAGGAAGTTAAATTTGATGATCAAGTTCCATCCAACCAACAAGATTTTGTTTTGGGTTCAACATCTACAAACAATTGTGAGTTTCCTTGTATCTCTATTGAGCAAGTACAATGCCCTCCTATTTCAAAAACAAAAGGACGACCGAAGAATAAACGAATGAAAGGTGGAAAAGAGTTGATGAAACAAGTAAGACATTGTGGACTTTGCAAATGTGTTGGTCACAATATTAGTCGATGTCCGGAGAAAGACAATTTCAAAGATGAGAACAATGGTATACAAGTCGCTAAGAAGAAAAAGAAAATCTCTACCGAAGATGGTATAAATCCTATTTTGAACTTGAAGTTATAAAACTATCATTTTGTTTTTTATTTTGGTTTGGTTGTAATGGTCAATGGAATTGGTTTATAATATATGTGATGTTAATTTGTTTCAATGTATGATGGATTTTATCTTCTGAATATAAATGTTAAACAAAAAAACACTAACAATGAAAACTTGAACAAATAGAAAAAAAAAAGGAGGCTCGTACTTGGATTGTTTAAACAAAAACAAAAAGAAATGCAAAGAGGATATATAATTAGTTGCTGATGATACGGTCAAAAAAAAATGGAATGAATTTGGAGTAATTAATTAATTTGGAGATAATAGTTATTTGGAGTAATTAAAGGAGATTATAAAGGAAGGGCAAATTTGACAAGAAAAAAATCACAACTAATTAAAAGGCTTTTTATCAAGTGCCTATAGGGCACTAGTTAGAAAACTCCTTAACGTATTATCATTATTATTAGCCTATAATATATATATATATATATACATATAAGTTATAGATCTGGTTTTAAAAGGGATACAGGGAGGATAAGTGGCAGATATGGGGTAAAACAGACATTTACCTTCACACATGAGTGGCACATAACCAATTTTAACGATCCGTTAGGCTCCGTTAGTCGGAGATATGGTCAGCGTGCAAACTTGCCAACTTTGGGTATGATTCGCGTAATTAAATTCTTGTAGGTACGTTAAGTGAAATTTCGATACCAACTCAGGTACCATTTTTGTAATTTACCCTAAGAAATAAAATATGTATTTGGGTTTATATAGTTAGATGGGGGAAGAAGGATGAAAAGATTGAAAGTGAAAGGTATGACCACGTCGGGGACGAAAATTGTAATTAACTCAGTAAATTAGAACGTTGTTAAAATGAAAGGACTATTCTATCCTCACGTGTTCAGCACATGCGTATGTTATGTAACATCCGTGAATTTTGACCCGTTGACTTTTGTGTAATTTGACTAACAAACTTGTTGAATGAAATAATTGGGCCCATTTGTGATTATATGACTATGTGGTACGTTGGTCGGGTCGTTGTATGTGTAGTCGGTATTTAAATGTGTAATTAATTGTATTGTGACTTGAGAGGGGAAACGGGTCGGCCCGTGGGTAGTCCATGACCCACCAGCCCCCCCCAAGACCCATTTCTCCCCCTTATCTCTTTTCCCCCTCTCATTTTCTTATCTATCTATCTTTCCTCTCTTTCTCTCTAAGTAAAAAGGCAAGGAACCATCTCAATTCATTTCTTCACCCTCATTGCATCAAATTAGTGTTTTGGAGCTACCATAGTGCAAGAATCATCATCATTGTTGCCTCATAATCTTCATTTAATCATAACTTGAAGTTTCTTGTTCAAGCTTTGCCCATTTTGACCTAAATTGGGTTCTAGCTCAAGGAGAAGTTTGTGTAAGTCTAATTCAACTCTCTTACTTCCATTTATGCTTGCTTTTATGTTTCTAGTCGTTTTGATGTGATTCCAAGACTTGTAAATGGTAAAAATGGAAATTAGGGTTAGGGCTAGGGTTTGAATGATTTGTGAGTGATTATGATGTTTTGGTCGAAATTGTGGGTTGGGTTATGTGTATTTATGGTTAATGATGTTTGATTATACTTCAAAATGGGTTAAAAGTCTTTACAAATCGTTTTGGTATGGTTTGGGTCGGAATTGGGGGTTTGGGTTCTTATTTTCTGCACTTGTTGCTGCTGGTGGTGTTGCTGCCCAGTATGGGGCGTAACCTACGCCCCTTAGGGCCGTAGGTTACGCCAGGTCTATTTTGCTTGGGCGTAGGTTACGCCAGTTTGGCCGTAGCTTACGCCTATCCCTATCTTCAAAATGGACCTTACGCCAAAATCTAACTGTTTACGCCAACTTCTACGCCAAAAATGACATTTCTAGAGGGCCGTAGGTTACGCCCATACTGACCGTACCTTACGCCCATATTGACCGTAAGTTACGGCCTTTGTAATTCTGAACTTTCCTTGTTTGACCTAGTTTGACCTTCTGGGCCTTTTTACGCCCCTTTCCTCCGTAGCTTACGCCTGTTGTAAAAATGCCACCGTACCTTACGCCCATATTGACCGTAAGTTACGGCCTTTGTAATTCTGAACTTTCCTTGTTTGACCTAGTTTGACCTTCTGGGCCTTTTTACGCGCCGAGTCTTAACCTAATTCACTTCTTATCTTATATAACATTGAATAGGAGTCTTAGAAGTCATTTAACGTCGAGAAACATTTTGAAAACCTAATTAGGGTTTTGTCGAGAATTGTTAAGTTACGTATAAGTGTTTATGTATGTTGATGTGAATGTATATGATCGATATTTAGGTGTTGGACGTGAAGTGAACTTTGTACGGCAATAACTTGACTCTATATCAATCTTAGCTTTTCTTAGCCAATCAAGGTGAGTTTCGTATCTCCCTACTCGCTTGAGATTCGGGCTGAAAAGTGTAAAACTGGTGTGTTTACTTACATTGTTGATTGATTTATTGATTGGTTGACTTGATTATTGGATTGATGTGACAGTTCGTTTCGTTTGATTGATTGGGTTATGTCTCAGTTAATTATTATATATATATATATATTAGGATAGACGTACATACATGGAAGTCGGTTATGCCTTCATTGGGTTTTAGATGTGGTGGGAAGGCTGCGGTGACCCTATATATAAGCATCTGGGACTTGAAGAAAGTAGAATCCTCTGAAGTATATGTACGTATAGTTGGTTTAAATTGTGAATAGTGGTTTATGATTGATGAATGTTGATAGTAGGCTTATGGTTGATGAATGTTGATAGTTGGCTTATGTTTGAGGAATATTGATTGTTGGCACAGGTTCATCGTATATTGATTGATGGCACAGGTGCATCGTATATTGATTGTTGGTTTATGACTTATGCATTTACATTTGATTGTAAGCATTGCATACATCGTTGATGAGCCCTCGGCAGGGGATTGCCGACATCCTGGTGCATAGATGTATGCACCTATTTTGGATGTAGAACGTGACCCCGAGTATATAGACATATATATCTCGATGATTTTGAGATACAGCCTTGTTCATTGTGATGACAGAAGGGTATCGTTGCATAGGTGACGGAGTTCACGCATAGGATAGGCATGTTGGCTTATTCATGCATTGGCACTTACCTTGATTCATATATCATTTGTGCATTATCATCACACATTTACTAGTCTTGTGTAATCTTGTTGTTGGACGATATTGTGTTGCTTAGAGGCTCGCTGTAAGTCATGCCTAGCCTCTATTCGTATATTGTGATTATTATCGTGGGTTCTTTACGAACCATTACTACGAACTCACCAACCTTGTGTTGACTATGCTTAGTACACTTTTCAGGTAATCAGGTTCTCCCAGGGCGTGGAGTTTAGTTGCTTCGCTTGCGGTTTAACCCGGACTATGGACCTCATGGATCAAGGATTCATTGGCCTGCCTTTTGCATTATACTTAGGATCGTTTGCCATCTTTGGATGTTATTATGTTAACTTTGATGGCTATTTGCTCCTGTTGTATTTTGTTACTTGCTTCGTTATGTTTTGGATTCACCGAATCTTTAATTGCATTTAGTTTGTTCTATTGTAATTCCACCTGGTGCTATGTGTTTTCCGTGATATTCCGAGCCTCGGCTTGGGGTGCTACATGTTAACGGCCAAAAACTGACGTCGTCTAGGTGAAGGACCACGATTGCAAAAATTTACCAACTTTAAGGTAAAAATTGATATTTTTTCACTTTAGGGATTAAAAGTGAAAAACGTGTCAACTTTATGGACGAAAAATATAATTTACTCTAAAATGAATGCTCCACAATAAAAAATGAAATACAATATCTGGTTAGACCTTTATTTGATTATTGTTCTATTCTAAATAGCTACAAAGTCTCTCTATATAACTAAAAGATGATAGTTTTTCTCCTAGGTGGCACTTCTCTTTTCGTGCCAACTAAGCTTTTTGCTTAGGTGACATTTTATGGTAATTTTAATGTTTTTTAGATATAGGGTTAAGTGCACGGAAATGTAATCAACTAAGGCCAAAAAGTTATTGTGTGCATGAACTTACAAAACCTCTATTATATGTAAGGAACTATGATAAATATTTATTGTATCAAGATTTTTACAATTTCCACTTTTTTCTTTTTTTCATCTCCCACATATAGATAAAATAAATAAAATGATGATTAAAGTTAAAATCCAAAGTTAATTGATAAAAATTAAAAACTTTAAAACTAAACTATAATTAAGTTTGTATACAAAAAGTTAGACTAAAGTTAAAAAACCAATAAGTTAAGTGGTACAAATAAGTTAAAAGCGTTAAAATAAGAAATAGAAAGTAGAAAATAAAATAAAATTGATGATTAAAGTTAAAATCCAAAGTTAATTGATAAAAATTAAAAACTTTAAAAGTAAGTTAAGTGATAAAAATAAGAAACTATAAAAATATACAATCGTAAAAAAAAAAAAAAAAAAAAAGATTTGATGATTAAAGTTAAAATCCAAAGTTAATTGATAAAAATTAAAAACTTTAAAACTAAACTATAATTAAGTTTGTATACAAAAAGTTAGACTAAAGTTAAAAAACCAATAAGTTAAGTGGTACAAATAAGTTAAAAGCGTTAAAATAAGAAATAGAAAGTAGAAAATAAAATAAAATTGATGATTAAAGTTAAAATCCAAAGTTAATTGATAAAAATTAAAAACTTTACTATAGTTTAGTTAGAAACCTTAAAATAAGAGATAGAGAGTAAAGAAAAAAAAAGATTTGATGATTAAAGTTAGAAACCCAAAGTTAATTGATAAAAATTAAAAACTTTAAAACTAAACTATAATTAAGTTTGTATACAAAAGTTAGACTAAAGTTAAAAAACCAATAAGTTAAGTGGTACAAATAAGTTAAAAGCGTTAAAATAAGAAATAGAAAGTAGAAAATAAAATAAAATTGATGATTAAAGTTAAAATCCAAAGTTAATTGATAAAAATTAAAAACTTTAAAAGTAAGTTAAGTGATAAAAATAAGAAACTATAAAAATATACAATCGTAAAAAAAAAAAAAAAAAAAAAAAAAAAAAAAAAACTGCAGAAAATGACAAAATAAGAATAAGACAAAATTGCTGACGTCATGCTGACGTCAGCAGTTTTGTCTTGACTTCACAAGGGTTACCGGCTAACGTTATAGCAGGTAAAACGTGTTTTCTATAACCTTTTTTTAAGGGTTCATGTATACAATAAACCTTTTGTAAGTTCATGTATACAATAACTTTTCGGCCTTAGTTGATTACATTTCCGTGCACTTAACCCTTATATATATTGACATTTATTTATTTAAATCTATATTTTTTAGTGCTTATGTGACACTTCATTTGTCACGTCAACATTTGTCTACGTGGACATTTGTTGTTTTTTTTTATCAATTTTAAATAGCAAATAAAAAAGCCAAATACAAGATTAAAACTCATGACCTCTAACTTTTAATATTATAGATAAACCACTTGATCTAACTTGATATTTGTTTATTTTTTGCAAACTACGGTAGATATTTAGTGAATATTAAAACTAATTAAAAGACATTGATAATATAATTATCAATCTTTGTAACTTATCACTTTCTATTTTTCTTTTGTATTTAATTATCTGTGTACATGGAATATAATAATATCTAATATTTTACTATCTGATTATAATATCTGTTGAGTCCCAATGTTCATTGTAAATTTGGTGATGACAAATCTGACTTATAAACACTTAGTAATCTTTTGGTTCTTGTAATGATCTGGGTCAGACTAAGCTGACACAGCTTACGATCTGTTTCTGGCCCAGATCATGCTTCATGTTTTGTAATGTTAATCATATGGAAGCAAGTGTTGTTCAAGCTGCATCAACAATGTTTATAGCATTCAATCCAAGTCGAAGAGGATGATTGAAGATAGAAGACCAAGCTGGTAGTGGAAGGCAGCTTTGGATTAACAGTCAGCTTGGAAACACTTAGGCAGAATGGTGCTTTGACAAACGGACTAATGTCCGACAATCAAGTGAAGATAACAACCTGGATTGAAGATAAGGACAAATGACGTGACTAGGAAGAATCCTAGGATCCAGGTTGGTGGTTGGTTTTACATATGCGTGTCCATACTCTTATTGGATGATAAAGAATGTGCGCCAGTACGTGGGGGACCACATGTACCATGAAAGGCACGATCAAATATTCCTTTCTCATCTAGTAGAAGATTAATACGTGGCTTCATTGGATACCAAGTGAAGAAGGGCTTTCGCCTATAAAAGCCTCATTCCTTGATTGCATATGGCGTGACATTCCTGAGAATCATTCTTCACACAAGTTTTCTTTGCTCTTAGACACAGCTTAATCTGTTGGAGATCAGCTTGGGCTGATTCTCTTGAGTAAAAACTTATTGATTGTAGTTTGTCATTTCAAGGGTTGTTTAGATATCTTAGGCTATCTTTATTCCGCAACAACCCTGTAATTCTTTGTATAGATTATTTCTTAATAAATGATTACATTGAAAACCACAATCTGTGTTCAAGAATGTTTCATTTACTTTACTGTTTTATTGATTCCTGTTCTTTACTTACTTAATATCTAAGCTGAGTCTTTAAAACATTTGTTAAAAGTTTGTAAAGATCGAATTAAGTTGTATTCACCCCCCCTCTACAACTGTTTTGTGTATAATATACTTTGGTATATTGATACACCTTGGGACGTATCAATTGGTATCAGAGCAGGGGTTAAGAATTAACTTGACTTGATCCTTGCATATTTTCTTTAATAGTAAAGCATTATGTCATCATATATTGATAATGGTTCTTCAACCAGACCACCCATGTTTGATAAAGATGATTTCAGTGGGTGGAAAGGTCGAATGTCTTTGTTCCTTGAATCCATCGATATGCCTGACATCCTTTCGGATGGTCCGTATGTTCCTACACAAAATATTGTGGTTGAGGCTGTGGTCAGAGAAGGTCAACCAACCATTCCTGCCACAGTCAAATCAGTTGTTAAGGACAAGGCAGATTGGGGGGATGAGGATAGGAGGTTGGCTAACTTGGATGTGAAGGCTAGAAATTTCATTGTCCAAGCTGTGCCCAAAGACCTTTACCATTCTATTAAAATGTGTTCTACAACTAAGAAAATGTGGGGTACATTGACTGTCATGTTTGAGGGTTGCTCTACCTCCATGGAATCTACAATTACCACTTTGACCAGGATGTATGAGAGATTCTTCTCTTTGAGAAATGAATCCTTGACTGACACTCATACCCGCTTTAATGCTTTAGTTAATGATTTAGCTGCTGTTGGAATAATTAAGAAAAATGAGGTTTTAAAGAGTAAATTTCTTGATTCATTACCACCTAAATGGAACAATTATATTTCTTCTGTTAAATTAAGTTCTGTTATCATGATCTTGATCTCCCTGGACTTTTTGGTTTACTTCATAACCAAGAATGTTCAGAGGCTGAAAAGTTGATTGCTATGGGTGATTCTTATAGCCAGCTTGCTTCTGCACTTGTTGCTTCTATGACTGAACACCCTAGCTCAATAAGTAATGAGATCATTCCTTGTGTTAATGATGAAGTTCCTGTGATTTCTAATCCTAACTCTGTCTGTACTGAATCTGAATGTGATGAATCTGATGGTGATGAACTAGCTAATGAAGTAGCTATGTTGGCTGAAAAGATCAGAAGGAGATCCTTTAGCAAGTTTAAAGGAAAAGGAAAAGCTGGCCAAGCTGATAAGACCAAGAAGCCATTTGACATGTCCAAAGTCACTTGTTACAAGTGTGGCAAAATTGGACACATGGCTGGAGATTGCAGATCTAAAGAGTCTTCTCAAGCTGTGTCATCCAAAGGTGGAAGAAGTGAAAAATACTCAAAGCTCAAGAAATACAAAGCCTTAAAAGTACAAGTAGCTGAGCTGACTGGGAAGGTAAACAAAAGTGAGAAGAGTCTGGTAGCCAAAGATTGGGCTGAAAGTGCCACTTCATCTGATGATGAGCTGTATAAAGATGCCAAATTTTTCATGGCTAAAGAAGCTACTCAAAAGTTTGCTGAAGATATGGAGAAAATCCAACAGCAATCTGAGTCAGCTCACCAGGCATCTACCAGTCAGACTGCTCCACCTGAGGTAATTTCTTTTTCCAATCTGTGTGTTAATGAAAAACTATCTAGACTAAATAGATTGGGTGATGAGGTTCTTTTACAAAAACACTTTAATCAAGAACTCAAAAAGGAAATATCTGTGTTGAAAATTGATATTAGTTCTAAGAACCACACCATTGAGAAACTAGAATCTGAAGTTAAAGCTCAAAAACAATTAAACTCTATTTTGGTTAAAGAAGCTAAAACTGCAGAAGAAAAGTTTTTGAAAGTTAAGCATATTACTGAATCATGTGTATATGTTCCAAGAGAGTTGCTAAGTGTGTAAATGACCAAATACCTCATCAGATCCAAGCTATTTTTGATGGTGATTATGATAGGGCCATAGCCATTAGTGAAGTGTGTGCTATGAATCCTTGTTATCAGCCCCCTTCACCACCCAAAGTCCAAACTAAAGGGAAAAAGTCTAAACCAATTAAGTTGGTTCAGAAATCTGGTATTGGGTTTAATGATCCTGAAACTGTTGGCCAAACCATTGCTGAACCTGATAAGGTCATTGAGTTAAAACCTGAAGAAAGTCTTGACTTATCTAAGCTGACCATTTCCCAATCTGTGTCAGATTCAAAGTCTAAAACAAACAATGGTAACTCAAAGAAAAATAAAAGAAAGGTTAGAGATCACAGTATTCCAAAAGAAAAGATAAAGCTTTCAAAGAATGAGAAGTCTGGTTCTCAAGGAAAATTGTCACAAGCTGAATCTGTGTCTATTTCAAAAGATACCAGATCTGACTCTGACAAAATGATTTCAAAATATGTTGAGTCCAGAAATGGTAAGATTTCAAATGATGATAACTCTTTGAAAAATGTGTCTGATCCTAATGTTGTTGATCAAAAGAAGTTGAGAGATGAATGTAAGAAATCTGGAATAGGCAAAGGTTTTGCTTCAAAGGAAACTCTAAAAGTTACTAAAAAGAATTTTAAATCTGGTAAAGGACAGATCAAGCAACAATGGGTGTCCAAATGTGATAAGAGTCTAAGTTCTGTTTCCAAATCTGAGTCAGACCTGATGGTCAGCTCTGGTGAACCCATCTTTGGATGAGTTCCCAAAAGAAACTAATCTCTTATTGAAAATGCAGGGCAATCATAACGATAATACCTGGCACTTGGACAGTGGGTGTTCCAAAAATATGACCGGATGTAAGTCCCTGTTATGTAGTTTTAGGATTCGCGCTGGTCCTAATGTTACTTTTGGAGATGACTCTCAAGGAAAGACTGAAGGATTTGGTATACTTTCAAATGGTTCCCTTACTTTCAGAAGGGTCTCATATGTGAATGGTTTGAAGCACAATTTGATAAGTGTGAGTCAATTGTGTGATGCTGGCTATGAAGTGAGATTCAGATCTGATAATTGTTCTTGATTTAGAAGGCAATGTGGTTCTTATAGCAAAAAGGGATGAGTCTTTGTATTCTTTTGACATGAGAAATCCAACTGTAACAAGAGAAGTCTGTTTCATGTCAAAGACTCAAGATGAGCTAAACTGGTTGTGGCATAAAAGGCTGTCTCATATGAATTTTAAAGACATCAACAAGCTGTGTAAGAAAGAATTGGTGTCTGGACTCCCTGTGATAAATTATGAGAAGGACAAGCTGTGTGGTGCTTGTGAAAAAGGCAAACAACACAAAGCTTCTTTCAAGTCTAAAACATGCTCAACCATAGATAATTGTTTGGATCTGCTTCATATGGATTTATTTGGACCAATTATGTAACATCCCAAACTTTTTTTAATTAACGGTTGACTTGAGTCGTTAAGTCAACATAACGTGTCCGTTAAGTCTATGGTAGATTTAATGCTTAGATGTGGTTAATGTGTTATACGTGTGAGGTTTGAATGCCTTAATGATTGATGTAGTAATGTGTTTAAGGTGGAGTTATATGCCTTTTGAGGTGCTTGAAGTGTTTAATAAGTTGTATGTAGTCCCTATAGGTGTTTTGGGCTAATAATGTGACGTTTGGAAGCCTAGGGACTAGTTTTGACGTAGGGTGAATCTTAAAAACGGGATTAGGAGTTTAATTAGACCCTAATCACTATCACAATCAGTTTCTTCTCCCTTGTATCAAGCCCTAACCGTCCCCATGATCCCCATCAATTTCCTAAGCGAAAATCCATCAAAACGTGTGATTCGAGTGTGTTTGATCAAGTCTTTTGCATCCTCTTTGTGATCTAAAGGTAGGAAAGGTATATTAACATTAATTTTATATCTTTTCAATCATTTAAGTCATTTGGAATCAGATCTAGGTCATTAAAGGGTTGATTGATGTAGAATTAACAATTGTTTTATGATGCAATTCATGTATGGATTTAATCAAAGATTTTATTACATCATTATGGTCTTAATATGGTGGATTTTAAGGTTCAAAGGTTGTTCATAAGGTTTGGGGTCGTTTGGGTTGAGTTTGGTTAAGTTTTGGAGGTTAAAAGATGATTGTTGTGCTGGTTCGTAGCCAGTTGCGGCGCAATTGGATTTCAGGGAGATAAGTTGCGGCTCAATGAGTCATTGCGGCGCAACAGCGACTGACTTTTCAAATGGCCATAACTTTTGAACCGTAACTCCGTTTTTGACAAATAAGCTATCCACGGAATCGTGAGAGAGTCTATTTTCTAATGGTAATGCTTTTAAAAGATGATTTTGATGTCAAGTTCCTGAATGGTTGAATTAGTGAGTGAAGGTCGAGTTTCGTCGGATTCTATGAGTCCTAATGTATTAATCAAACCTCCAATGCATAAAGCATTGTCATGGGTCATGTTTATAGGTGTTTAGGTCTGAGTTATGACCTTAATGATGTGAGTATTAGCTTGTCTAATGATCGCTTAATGATTATAGGAGGTCAGGAATACTTGCTTTGCACGGTAACGTAGTTATCATTCGTCGTGCGCTTCTTTGAGGTAAGATACACTACTTTGACACGATGAGGGTTCAACAAAAGATGGTTTCATATAATAACTTCCCCATTGGTACCTTGAATTGCTTGTGGGTATACGGGGTTACACGGGAGGTGATATGGGTTACGTAGTTGACCAATGAGACCTGAAATGCAGTCCCAAATGATATGTAATGTAGTGCATGTTATGAAATGACGTATAATGTAGTGTTATGTTATGAAGTGATATGTAGTATCTTGTGATGCATTGAGAAGTAGTATATGTAGTATATGTTGTTTTGTGCATGATTGTATGGCTTGCTCATCTAGTTCACTAGACTTGTTAAGTTGCCATGACACGTGCACATTTAAGGGCCCAAAACGTAAAAGCAGTTAACATAGTAAATGTTTAGGTAATGCAGTCACCTAAACTAAATGAGATGCAGGTTCGAGCTCGTTAAAATGAGATGCGGAAAGTGTTAAGCTTAACCCGTACTTTCCCTAGCCCGGTTAAGTGCGTAGATGCAGGTTTCTCGGGTGGCTCCTTGAACATACGGTCATTGAGATGCAGTTGAGTAATACGGGAGGTCTGACCCACCCCCATTTGTCTTGTACATACGGATTACTCCGGGATTGGCTTGCCATTCCTTAACGACGTTTGATGTTCATCCGTAAGGCTGTCATCTAGTCGGGTGTGACATATGTTACACTTTAATGCAGTTAAAATGTAGTAATGCAGTTAAACGTAACAAAGTAGCCAAAACGTAGAGAAAGCAGTCATGTGGTTATATGTGTGAAATGCAGAATGAAGGATAGGCACACTTAGGGTATTACATCCTATTATGTAGTATTGATGTTATGATATGTTTGATGAGTGTGGTGCCTTAATGACGTATTATAAATCCATAATGTTTAAAATTTTTTAAGTGTTATATTATGTAGTATTGATGTTATGATATGTTTGATGAGTGTGGTGCCTTAATGACGTATTATAAATCCATAATATTTGAAATGGACAAATGGTTTATAATTTAAGTGTTATCTTACTTAGCTAATTCATTAGCTAACACTTGTCTTTTGAAATGTGTTGCTCCCTCAGGTTTAGCTTAGCCGAGGTAGACGTTGAATGAAGAGTGAGGAAGTGGGTAGATTGCTTGATGAAGACCATAGCTACCCATAGTTGCTACATATTTCTAGACTTTTGTTTATGTTTAGACATTTATGAAGTTCGCATGTTTTGTAGTCGGTTGTTTTGTGTTGGGCAGCCGACGGGTTTCCATTTGGACTTGTTTTGATGATATGACTAAGTAACACCATTGAATAAGGAAACCAAACAGATTTTAATTGGTTTGGACTTTTAATGTTTCTTCCGCTTTCTTTTAACGCCGTTAGGCGAAAGTTTTTGGAAACCCATATTTTTAAATGAAGGGTGTTACAAATTAGTACTCCTTCATTCACTGGAATGAGGTACTCCTTAGTAATTGTTGATGAATATTCAAGATACACCTGGGTTTTCTTTCTCAAGAACAAGAGTGAAGCTGCTGACAGCATTATTCATTTTATCAAGCAAGCTGAAATTCTCTACAAAAGGCCAGTAAGGCAATTAAGAAGTGATAATGGTACTGAAATTAAGAACATCACTCTTAACTCATTCTGCAGTGAAAAGGGAATTTCACAAGTATACTCAGCTGCCAGAACTCCTCAACAAAATGGTGTTGCAGAAAGAGAAACAGAACTCTTATTGAAGCTGCCAGATCCATGATGGCTCAAAACAATGTCAAGTCTCATTTCTGGGCTGAAGCAGTTCACACAGCTTGCTTTACCCAGAACAGATCCCTTATTGTGAAAAGGCACCAGAAGACTGCATATGAACTTCTTAGGGGGAGAAAACCTGAAATTGGTTTCCTAAGAATGTTTGGAAGTCCTTGTTACATTCTGAATCAGAAAGACCATCTTGGAAAGTTTGATGAGAAAGCAGATGAAGGTATCCTACTTGGATATGCAACAATGATGAAGGCCTACAGAGTGTACAATAAAAGAACCAAAACTATTGAAAACTGTGTCAATGTAAGCATAGATGAAGGTTGTTCTAAGCCAGACTGCTCTCCTCCTTAAGATGAAGATTTCAATTTTGAAGAACTGGATGTACCTGAGAATGAGCCTCCAACTAATCCTCCAGTTGGAGCTGATAATGCTCAAACTCAGGGGGAGCAACTTATTGAAGAAGAAGAAGATGTTCCAATCTTTGAAAATGTGCAAGCTGATCCAATTCCTACTCTTAATCCATCAAATGATGCTCCAGCTGACTCAGATTCCTTATTTCCAATCCAAGCTGATCAGCCAGCTCCTCAAGCTGATCATGCTGGGCCTTCAAATCTGAATCATCCAATTGTCTCAGTTGCAAATAATCCATCTCATGTAACTAAATGGACAAGGAGTCATCCAATCAACCAAATCATTGGTGATCCTCTTTCAGGTGTTAAAACAAGAAGAAAGGCAACAGGAAATTTTTGCATGTTTGTTAACTTTGTTAGTAAGGTGGAACCAACAAAGATTGATGAAGCTCTGGCAGATCCATCTTGGGTGAATGCTATGCAAGATGAATTAACACAGTTTGAAAGAAACAAGCTCTGGGAACTTGTTCTAAGACCACATCACAAGACTGTGATTGGAACCAAATGGGTCTACAGAAACAAAATGGATGAAAGGGGAGTTGTGACCAGAAACAAAGCAAGATTGGTAGCTCTTGGTTACAGACAAGAGGATGGAAGTGATTATGATGAGACTTTTGCTCCTGTGGCAAGACTAGAGGCAATCAGGATGTTTTTGGCCTTCTCTGCTAACAAAGGTTTCAAGGTCTATCAAATGGATGTAAAGAGTGCATTTCTCAATGGGAAATTGGAAAAAGAAGTCTATGTTGAACAACCTCCAGGTTTTGAAAATTCAAAGTTTCCTGGCCATGTGTTCAAGCTTGACAAAGCTCTCTATGGATTAAAGCAAGATCCAAGGGCATGGTATGATACTTTGTCTAAATTCCTTTTGGCTAACAAATTCAAAAGAGGTAATGTAGACAAGACTTTATTTGTGAGAAAGTATAATGGTGATATTCTTCTTGTGCAAATTTATGTAGATGATATCATATTTGGGTCTAGCAGTGAAAGACTTTGTAAAAAGTTTTCTGAATTAATGTCTAAAAAGTATGAAATGAGCATGATGGGAGAACTAAACTATTTTCTGGGTTTATAAGTGAAACAAACTATAAATGGAATTTTCATAAACCATGGAAAATATGTCAAAGATCTCTTAAATAAATTTGGTTTTAGTGATTGCTCACCTATAAAAACTCCTATGGGAACTGGTGATAAGCTGGGTGAAGATAAAAATGGCAAATCTGTTGACACCACAGCTTATAGGGGTATGATAGGATCATTACTTTATTTAACTGCTAGTAGACCAGATATTATGTTTGCTACATGTCTTTGTGCAAGATATCAAGCTAGTCCTAAAGAATCTCATCTTAAGGCTGTGAAAAGAATATTTAGATACCTTAAAGGTAGTCCCAATCTGGGTCTTTGGTATCCCAAAGACTCAGGATTTGATCTAATTGGCTATTCAGATTCTGACTTTGCAGGCTGTAAGATTGATAGAAAAAGCACTCCAGGAGCTTGTCAATTGCTTGGCAATAGACTTGTAAGCTGGTCCAGCAAAAAGCAGCATTCAGTTTCTATTTCCACTGCAGAAGCTGAGTATGTTGCTGCAGGAAGTTGTTGCTCTCAAATTCTTTGGATGCAATATCAGCTTCAAGACTATGGTGTCACTGCATCAAAACTCCAATCTTTTGTGACAGTACCAGTGCCATAACAATCTCCAACAATCCTGTGCTTCATTCAAGGACCAAGCATATTGATATTAGATATCATTTCATTAGAGACCATGTGATGAAAGAAGATGTTGAACTCCACTTCATTCCAACAGATAATCAGCTTGCTGACTTATTTACAAAGCCATTGGATGAATCAAGGTTCAACTATCTTATAAGTAAGCTAGGTATGTTAAATTTGTAAGATGTAGTGAGCTAAGTAATAACAAATCTGACCCCTTATAGTTATTCTCAATTTTAAGGGTAAGCTGTGTCTGACCCAGACTACCCTTTCATACTTGGTGTATTTCCAAGTAAAAGAGGGTAAGCTGAGTCTGACCCAGCTTAGTGGTTATTTTTGTTATTAAATATCTCAGTGCGTTTTATTATTTACATTATTTTATTCAGTTTACTTATTTATCCATTTTCTATTAAATTGGTGACTGACACGTGTAGTGATAACGGCTGGTTTCTGAAAAAGTACCTCCACTACTTGTTCATCCACCAATCAAATATTTTCTCTCTCCAATTTTCAAACGGTTAAAATTGAATAATATTTATTATAATAAAGTATATATACTCTTTTAACCTAAACCCCCAAATCACTTTCATTTATCAAATCAATCTATCTTTTTCTCTCAAATCTGTATACTGTTTTATTTCGTTTAAAATTCTTTTTCTAAAAATCTTTTTACAAATGGCATCATCATCTGTTTCTACTTCTTCTAATAATTCTCAATCAGATTCTTCTTCTGAATCTGGTGTCTCACACTGAAGCCAAAAGTGTTTTACAAGATGTTGGTTATACTGGTCCATTGGCTTCAGTTGTAAAAATGAAATATTTAACTGGTATATGGAATTATCTTTTGAGCACAATTTCTAAATCTTTGCAAGTAAAGGCAGGCAGCTTTGACCAACCTAATGCTTTAGAGTTGCAAATTTTTCATGCAATGGTCACTATGACCAGAATAGATTTTGCTGCAGTAATTTTTAGAGACTTAGTTGGCCGAGTCAATAATAAGAGTCTTACCATACCTTATGGAAGGATTCTTGCACTCATTATTGAAGCCATTCTTGATAATGATTTCAGTCTGGCAACTGGTCAGACTGTGGAATGTAAGGCCATAAATAATAACATTTTCAATAGTCCCAAGGTAACTGCGCAGGGTCTGACCCCAGCAATGCAGATTTACCTTGATTTTTGCAGCAAAAGAGCAAGGGAACAAGAAGCAAGTGAGGAAGTTGTCCCTTCTTCGACGCGATCTGAGTCTGACACTCAATCTGCTAATCAGGGGGACCCAGGTACACATGCTTCTGAACCCTCAAACTCTTCTCAATCTATTCATTCTTCTTCTTTTAAAGAGGGTAAAGGGTTGGCCACATCATCAGCCACCCTAGCCACACCCTCATCCACTAGTTCTAAATCCACATCTAAAAGACCCATTGTTGAGGACTTAGTGCCTCACAGTGCAAAAAAGAAAAAACCCAAGAGAAATGTTGTATCAACTTCTAGGGTTGACAATGCAACACCATCTATTGAAGTCCCCCTAGGTGCATTGGCAGCTAAGGAACGTTCCAAAGCTGACTCTGCCACCCAAGCTGATAAGCCGAATTCACCACGCCCATCTACACTCTCCCAAAAGAGTGTAGACAAGTTAAAGGGAACACCTATTACTACCCAACCCTCCAAAAAGGGTGAAGGTATTGAAAGAAAGACCTCCTCCCAAGGTCATACTGTGTCGCCACCTAAATCGCCATCATCAACCTCCCAAAAGGTTGATGATATCATTAAAGGGACAACAGTGGATCCAGCCCAGATCCAAAATGAGTCAGAGTCAATGCACATCATTTCTGAGGATGGTCAGCCAAAGGAGAGAAGTATCGAACGCATTGTGACACTGCTTCTCCTCCCCAAGCTGATCAGACTCCTTCTCTCTTACACTCTAGTCTGCACAGGCTATCAATGCCCCTTCTAGAGCACAAGGAGGGGTACATGCCTCAATAACTCTCCCTAAGGATACTTTGGTGCAACAACACACCTCTGTTGAAGGGCAATCATCTACACAAAACATTACACCTGCAGGATCTGTGTCTGCATCTGTCCTTGGACAGGGGGATCCTGTAGGTTACATGGCTGTCTTTAAGGCAGTCATGCTAGCCCCATGTGCAGCAATGGGAACCATTGGTGGTCCTCACGATGCCAATGAGAATCAAATCACTATCTCCGGAAGTGATTCTTCATTTGATGATGTGTTTGCCCATCCATCCTCAAGGGATGCTCTGATGGAAGATGCCAGTGGAGGAGTTGATCAAAATCAAGATCAACACATTCCCACTGGCCCTCAGCCTGAATTACAAGTCAATCTTTCTCAGGCTGACCAACACATTATCATTTCTGAAAAATCTGCTCATGAGACTCACTCTCATGAGAAAATTCACCAAAACTCCCTTAGCCTCCACCCCCTTCTATATGAGCTAATTGACCCTGATTTTAAGGATTGCAGGCTGCTCTTTCCAGAGTCAGTGGTCTTTAGACCAACTGCAAGTTTTTCCCAAGCTGCCACTATCTCATTTTCAGATGTGGTGGGTCAGCTCACTGAGTTCACTTCAACCTATAAGGTTGAGAGCTTACAGCTGACCAAATGCTTGAAAAAGATCCAAAAGGATCAAGAATTGACGGATAAGAAGGTGGACAAGCTGAGTCAAGATCAGACTGCACTAAAAGAAAGTGTGATGAAGGCAGTTGACTTGATGCAATAAAACCAAACCAAGCTGACAGAGTCTCTTGATGGTCTCACAAAAGCCATCAATGAAGAAAAGGAGAGAAACAAGAGCACTCTGAGTCAGATTGAGACAAGTGCAACAAAGTTTACAAGAGATGTCACCTTAGAGCTTCGATCTGCAAACAAATCACAAGCAGATTTCAAGAATGATTTGATTGAAGTCTCAAAAGGTGTCAAATCAAAAATTGGAACCCTCCATGAAGATTATGTTGATTTGCTTAGAACCTGCTGTCTAACCAATTTCAAAATTGACTTGCTCAACCAAAACTTTAAAGGAGTCTTTGCTACTCCAGTGAGCTCTTTCCCTGCTGATGATGACAAAAAAGGGGGAGAAGAGTGCTGCTGAAGTTATGCAAGAAGACCTAGAAAAAGAAAGAGAAAGAGCTAAGGTTGACAAGGAAATTGAAAACTACTTTGAAAAGCTGAAAGAAAGACAGAGGAAGGCTAGAGCTGAGGAGGAGGCCAATGATAGAAGGATTGTTGTATTTGGTTCAAGTGTGGAAGGTGAGAAGGAAACTGAAGAGATAAAAATGCCAGAGTCTGAGTCTGGTGGTGAAAAGGGTGGAAATGTGAATGAAGAAGCTGAGAAGGAGAGTGATAAAATTGAGGGGGAGACTGATGTTGAAATGGGAGATATAAGGAAGGAAGTTGGAGTTGAAAAAGTTATTGAAAAAGGAAAGTCTTCCCAAGCTGGCCCTGCACAAGCTGTGTCATCTCAAGCTGACCCAACTCCCAAAGAAAAACCTGCAGAATCCTCTTCAAGTGAAGACACAGCCACTTTGACTCAATTTATGATAAAGAAAAGGCCGACTGAAGCTGGGTCAAGTGGTGTGAAGATTCTGACTGATAAAGAAAAAGATTGGGAGCTTGCTATTAAACAGGCTCCAATACTTGGTGTACCAGTTGAGATGGCATACAAAATGGTAAAGGAAGACAGACTGCAAAGAGAAAAGATGGCAGTGACTGAATCTGATCCTGAAGTTGCTAAGGTTCTTCAAGAAACATTGAATAAGGAAGATGAAGAAGACCTTGCAGTTATTGGATCCAAAAAGAAAGAGGGCAAAGGTACTGGCAAAGGCAAGAAGAAAGCGGTGGTTCACTCTAAACCATCACAGAAATTGAAAGATGTGAAGAAAATTATAGAAGCTCATGATAGGTGGGAGGCTCTGGAGAAAAGAAAGGTGACTGAAAGACTGAATTACAGAAGGCATCCAGAGCCAATCACCCAGGTTCAATTGAAAAGAAAAAGAGGAAAGTCCATTCCAAGCATCAGGATCACAATAGAAGGATATGAGTCAAGTTGGGAAACTTGTGATCTTGAGTACTTATTTGATTTGGGATACACAGAGTGGGTTGAATTGCATGACATCATTACTGGTGTGCATGGCATTCATAGAGAGACTGTCTTGGAAGCCATTGAAAAGAAGTTGGCCATTATTGTTAAATTCAAGATTGACATCACTGGCCTTCCAAGACCAAAAGCTTATGATATGGATGATGAAGATGAGTCAGAAGAGCCACTCAAGAAGAAAAGAAGAAGACATGGAAAAATTAATGCTCCTGAAGGTGATCATACAGATTTCATCAAGAACTTGAACCCTTCAGAGTTGCTTGATCTATTGTCTCCAGATGCTCTTGACAAGATTCTAAATCATCTTGATCTGTCTCTACCTGCTGGTGTTGAAAATGCAAGGAGTGGGCTATTTATCACTGAACCTGAACATGGAATGTATTTTGTGAATGCTAGAGGGCAACTGGTGTTTCAAAGGACTGCTGAGCTGAAACAGGTACCTCATATGCACCTATATACATTGTACAGATTTTGTATCACTTTTAGTGATCAGGGTAATGGGTATGAGCAGTTCCTTATTGATGAAGGCCTAGATAGGAAGTTAGATGTGAGAATTGCCCCTTCATATGAAGTGAAACAAAAGGCAGTAGAAATGATTGGGGAATAGGTCTCTATGATTGTAATATATTTCTTTCCTCAATATATGCAAAGCATTTGTACAAAGTCTGCTTTTCTTGTTAGAACTTCATATCAGATCGAAAAGAACCCAAAAGATTCAAAGGGTCACAAGCTGTTAGTCATATTTTCTTTGATTCTTGTAAGCTGATAGTTAGAAGTGTAGTTGGGTTTTGTCATCATCAAATAGGGGGAGATTGTTGAGTCCCAATGATTGTAAATTTAATGATGCCACATCGTTATTGGCCTTTTTATTATATGTTTTTAGTCGATTTTGCTGGCATTTGGCGCGTTTATGGGTTTTGTTAGTGGTTTCAGGTTCTAAACAGGTGACGTGTCCGTTTGGTGCAATTTCGAGTAATTTCGTGGCCATGAAGTTGATTGGAGAGTTCGAGAGGTGAAAAGAGATAGTGAATTTACAAATCTTCATAAGTTGTTGTGTGGCTTTGGAGCAGTACATTTACACTGCGACGCAGTGGGCAAGTTTGCCTTCACTGCGCCGCAGTCATCTATATGAAAGAGGCATCTAGACCAGAAAGATATCACTGCGACGCAGTGGTGGTGAACTGGACCACTGCGCCGCAGTCGGCTAGTGGAAAAGGGGAGTGACCAACCAGTAAGATATCACTGCGACGCAGTGGGATGTGCATGTGCCCACTGCGCCGCAGTCGGCCTTGTCAAATGAGCATTTGGACCAGTGTATATGCACTGCGACGCAGTGGGGGCATTACACGCCCACTGCGCCGCAGTGAAGGGACGGTTCTGAAAGGTTTTTGGGCAGTTTTTGCACCAAAATGATGGGAGGTATAAATAGAAAAATAACCTATTTCCCAATCTATCAAAATTTCTTTCTAAGGGCTGCACTACAAGGAAATACTTCAAGGATCAATTCAAGATTACATCTTCTTCCGATTCGTTGAAGATTCACGTGCACCCACTTAGATCGTATCTACTTTATTGTCTTGCAATTTCTATTCCGCAAAATAATTGGTACATCATGTTCTTCCTTTACTTTGATAGTTATTTCAATTTGATTATGAGTGGCTAATACTTCAATCATCCACCTTGATGTAACTAGACGAATGATGTGATTGCTAGATGTTTTAATTCAAAGAGTTGATTTCAATTATCGTTGTGTCGAGATCTTGATGATTTAATTCCTTTATATTTATTATTATGATATTGGTGGCATGTGTGTTCTTCGTTAGTGGTACTAGTCGAATACATATGTGATTTTCAAACGGTTGCTTGTCTATGAGCAATTATCACTAGTTCATGGTATGATAGTAAATGTCATTTTAATAAAAGGAATCATTTTGTCAACGTGTTTAGAAACGGTTGGTGGTACCACGTTTTAATTCACATAGGCATAATTGGTATTTGGATAATCAAACAAACTAATTGTTGGTAAGATTGTCTAGGCATTGGTGGTACCGGCTTGGGTAATTAAACTAGCAACTTAGGTGTTGGGGTGATTTGTGAGCGGTTGGTGGTACCACGCGAGCATTTTATCCTTTCACGATTATCCTGTCAACTCTTAATGAATTGGTCTTAATTGAAAGCAATCATGTTTGAAGTCTAGCGAAGTCAGGGTGGATGATCTTTACCATTATTGTTTGAGTTTACCTTTACTTTATGCGTTTTGTCCTTAAAAGTTATTGTCGAAGAGAGAATCAAAGCAACACCCTTTTTCCAAACCATTTTACTAAACAATTGATTCAAACCAATCCCCGTGAACGAACCTGGACTTACTTTATAACTATATTGCATACGATCGGGTCCACTGCCCGATAGTGTGTAGTAGTGAGTTTCAAGGTATTTCTAGTTTTAATTTTTAAACTCGATTTAGCACATCAAGTTTTTGGCGCCGCTGCCGGGGATTGTGGTGGCATTG
>CM067169.1:4595047-4675462 GCA_034093135.1 Erigeron breviscapus | reverse complement strand
TAGTGCAGATTGGAGACCATGGACCAGTGGACCGTCTGGTGGAGATGCTGGTGGTTCTGGGGGATTCGTTGGTGGATCATCTTCTTTTCAACCTGGTTTTGTTGCAGGATCTGGATCGGGTTTTGGTGCTGGACCGTCTGGAGGAGATGTTGGTGCCTCTAGTTCCGGTCAAGAGGGGGAGCGAACTTGGGTCACCGATCTTTTTGATACATCCGGACTTCCCTATGGCTATCATGGCCAGTTTCAGTGACCATGGGATGGCATCGTATGTGCTTGGTTATGATTTGGATGACTGTTATTTATTTTTGTTTGGTATCCACCCTACGGGGTGATGAAACATTTGTATTCTTTTCTTTTGTTTCTTTAATTTTCTGCATGAGACTGTAGATTAGTTTGAGTTTTTGTATGGATATTTGGTTGTGCTTGCTGTTTGAAGTTGGACAGGTCTATCAGTTTGATGGCAATACCTAGTGGAACCCAAGTGTGGGGGGAGGACCAGTTGGATTTGTTTGATTGTGTGATCGTGTTAGTAGCTCACCGTGATGTCATGTGCATATGCTGGCAGTAAGTTCAGCGCTATATTTTTGATTGGCATCTTTATTGACATTGTTCACACACAGTCCTTATTCCGGTATGTGCTCTGATTTTTCTATGTTGCTTACCCCTATTTACCGTTGTTTGACCGAATATGGACATTGAGGGCATTGTCCATCTTAAGTGTGGGGGGTGGCAAATAGGTTTAAGCTACCGGGTACATCACTTTTGTTGTTTTGCCATTGAGATTTCTACCGGTTTTGTTGATGTGTCCCTCTCATGGGCCTTCGGATTTTATCCAAGGGTAGGAGTTTCTATTTTGAGCTCTTCACTGTGATGTGCATGTTTGGAATCGGTGTTGTCAATTTGGCGGGATAATAGAGGTTGATGTGGTTTTTGAAACTTGTGTTGAGCTTGTCCTTGTGGTAAATTGCTTTTGTCGCTTAATTCATGATAATTTAATGAGCAATTTTACTACAAATTCTTTTCCTTGGTAAAAGTTTAATCGGCAAAATGTGTTCTGAACGGTTATTGGGCTTATCCTTGTGGATTGATAACATTACTTGCATACTCAAAATTTCCCAAACACCTAAAGTTGTGAGATTCATTGTTCATATATAGATGTGCTAGGTGTTTACGGTTTTGGTTTAATTGCCTTGTAATTTGTCCCTCTCTTAGGCTCTTGGATTTATTCGGGAGTAAGGGTTCCATTTCGAACTCTGCACTAAGATGTGCGAATTTGAGGTTAATTTATTCCATTACCGGGTTCTTCTCTTTGATTTGAGTGTGCCGGTGATGTGTTGAGCTAGAACTTGGCCTTGAGATCGTGACGAGACCGCAGTGAGATCACTTTTGTGATAAAAGTACATCGGATGACGAATTGGCATATAGGTTTGACCCATACTTTTCTTTCTTGCTTTATTTTCACTTTTCCTTTTGTATATTCATACCCTTACTATACTTATACTCACTTACATTTTCATCCTTCCTTTCTTTGTAAACCTTACATATACATCCTTTTAACTTAGCCTTTTCCATTGTATATATCCACTCATTTATGTAAACTTTACCTAATTATACCTTACTATTCCGATAGTCTAATCTGGGGGGCCATTGATTGTCATTGGTTTGTTTGGACGGTTTATGAGAATTTTGGTGGTGGATTGGTTGGATTGTGCTTTGACTTGGGAATGACGTAGATTTGTTAAGTATTCGGGAATGTGTTGGATTGTTCAAAAGAAAGTAAGTGTGTTAGACATTGTTCATCATTGTAAGAGGGTGCCTACTAGTAGAGTAAAAGTGTTCAAAAAAAAAAAAAAAAAAAAAAGAGAAAAGAACTTGGGCTACTAGTGGGTACTTCTCATTTTTATATGTCTAGAGTTGTGATTAATCATTAAGATTGGAGGGTTTGGTTGTTTCTAAGTTGTTTGAAGTTGATACACCACAATGGTGTCGAGTTTGCTTGGAAATTTTGAGGTGTCTTGACGGATGAGCAATTTATGGGTTCATGGTGTGTTGGCAATCAATGGTACGGGTTTTGATTAGACTATTTTGTTCATATTTCATACACAACCTTTTACTTTTGATTGTTTCCTTTCATTTCTAACCTACACTCCCTTTCTCATTGTAAATTTCCATTACATATACCTTAGCCTAACTAGACAACCAACTTATGTGCCATATTTTGATGATGTACTTGGTGCTTACGCCATGTCGGTGGAGCTATGATCCTTGTTCAAGCCTATGGTAAGATATGCATCACGACTGCGCTATGAGTGATTCTTGATATATTCAACCCCAAAAGTAAGTTCGTTGGAGTTCAATGATATTGATAGGTTCGTTTGTTTCACTTGTGCATAGTCGTGTTATTGAGGCTTGTGGATTGTTCAGATATTGTCAAACATTTCGGGTTTTCATTTAAGATTAAAACTGCTTCACCCAACTTCTTTGTCATTGACATACTTGGTGTTGCTTCTTTTTGATACTCGTAATTGTTTATTTAGCTTCTTTTCCAAGGATTACTTTTTCTTTAAATGTTGGATTTGCTTGAGGACAAGCAATGCTCAAGTGTGGGGGGTTTGATGTGACCAATTTATACCCATCGCCCACATCGTTATTGGCCTTTTTATTATATGTTTTTAGTCGATTTTGCTGGCATTTGGCGCGTTTATGGGTTTTGTTAGTGGTTTCAGGTTCTAAACAGGTGACGTGTCCGTTTGGTGCAATTTCAAGTAATTTCGTGGCCATGAAGTTGATTGGAGAGTTCGAGAGGTGAAAAGAGATAGTGAATTTACAAATCTTCATAAGTTGTTGTGTGGCTTTGGAGCAGTACATTTACACTGCGACGCAGTGGGCAAGTTTGCCTTCACTGCGCCGCAGTCATCTATATGGAAAGAGGCATCTAGACCAGAAAGATATCACTGCGACGCAGTGGTGGTGAACTGGGCCACTGCGCCGCAGTCGGCTAGTGGAAAAGGGGAGTGACCAACCAGTAAGATATCACTGCGACGCAGTGGGATGTGCATGTGCCCACTGCGCCGCAGTCGGCCTTGTCAAATGAGCATTTGGACCAGTGTATGTGCACTGCGACGCAGTGGGGGCATTACACGCCCACTGCGCCGCAGTGAGGGGACGGTTCTGAAAGGTTTTTGGGCAGTTTTTGCACCAAAATGATGGGAGGTATAAATAGAAAAATAACCTATTTCCCAATCTATCAAAATTTCTTTCTAAGGGCTGCACTACAAGGAAATACTTCAAGGATCAATTCAAGATTACATCTTCTTCCGATTCGTTGAAGATTCACGTGCACCCACTTAGATCGTATCTACTTTATTGTCTTGCAATTTCTATTCCGAAAACAATTGGTACATCATGTTCTTCCTTTACTTTGATAGTTATTTCAATTTGATTATGAGTGGCTAATACTTCAATCATCCACCTTGATGTAACTAGACGAATGATGTGATTGCTAGATGTTTTAATTCAAAGAGTTGATTTCAATTATCGTTGTGTCGAGATCTTGATGATTTAATTCCTTTATATTTATTATTATGATATTGGTGGCATGTGTGTTCTTCGTTAGTGGTACTAGTCGAATACATATGTGATTTTCAACGGTTGCTTGTCTATGAGCAATTATCACTAGTTCATGGTATGATAGTGAATATCATTTTAATAAAAGGAGTCATTTCGTCAACGTGTTTAGAAACGGTTGGTGGTACCACGTTTTCATTCACATAGGCATAATTGGTAATTGATTAATCAAACAAACTAATTGTTGGTAAGATTGTCTAGGCATTGGTGGTACCGGCTTGGGTAATTAAACTAGCAACTTAGGTGTTGGGGTGATTTGTGAGCGGTTGGTGGTACCACGCGAGCATTTTATCCTTTCACGATTATCCTGTCAACTCTTAATGAAATTGGTCTTAATTGAAAGCAATCATGTCTGAAGTCTAGCGAAGTCAGGGTGGATGATCTTTACCATTATTGTTTGAGTTTACCTTTACTTTATGCGTTTTGTCCTTAAAAGTTATTGTCGAAGAGAGAATCAAAGCAACACCCTTTTTCCAAACCATTTTACTAAACAATTGATTCAAACCAATCCCCGTGAACGAACCTGGACTTACTTTATAACTATATTGCATACGATCGGGTCCACTGCCCGATAGTGTGTAGTAGTGAGTTTCAAGGTATTTCTAGTTTTAATTTTTAAACTCGATTTAGCACATCAAGTCCCAATGTTCATTGTAAATTTGGTG
The DNA here is from genome assembly GCA_034093135.1 of Erigeron breviscapus. NCBI lineage: Eukaryota > Viridiplantae > Streptophyta > Magnoliopsida > Asterales > Asteraceae > Erigeron > Erigeron breviscapus. Next base: position 4,671,170 of record CM067169.1, on the reverse strand, counting down.
ATGACAAATCTGACTTATAAACACTTAGTAATCTTTTGGCTCTTGTAATCTGATCTGGGTCAGACTAAGCTGACACAGCTTACGATCTGTTTCTGGCCCAGATCATGCTTTCATGTTTTGTAATGTTAATCATATGGAAGCAAGTGTTGTTCAAGCTGCATCAACAATGTTTATAGCATTCAATCCAAGTCGAAGAGGAGGATTGAAGATATATGACCAAGCTGGTAGTGGAAGGCAGCTTGGGATTAACAGTCAGCTTGGAAACACTTATGCAGATTGGTGCTTTGACAAACGGCCCAATCTGTGTCTGACAATCAAGTGAAGATAACAACCTGGATTGAAGATAAGGACAAATGACGTGACTAGGAAGAATCCTAGGATCCAGGTTGGTGGTTGGTTTTACATATGCGTGTCCATACTCTTATTGGATGATAAAGAATGTGCGCCAGTACGTGGGGGACCACATGTACCATGAAAGGCACGATCAAATATTCCTTTCTCATCCAGTAGAAGATTAATACGTGGCTTCATTGGATACCAAGTGAAGAAGGGCTTTCGCCTATAAAAGCCTCATTCCTTGATTGCATATGGCGTGACATTCCTGAGAATCATTCTTCACACAAGTTTTCTTTGCTCTTAGACACAGCTTAGTCTGTTGGAGATCAGCTTGGACTGATTCTCTTGAGTAGAAACTTATTGATTGTAGTTTGTCATTTCAAGGGTTGTTTAGATATCTGTAGGCTATCTTTATTCCGCAAAAACCCTGTAATTCTTTGTATAGATTATTTCTTAATAAAGGATTACATTGAAAACCACAATCTGTGTTCAAGAATGTTTCATTTACTTTACTGCTTTACTGTTTTATTGATTCCTGTTCTTTACTTACTTAATATCTAAGCTGAGTCTTTAAAACATTTGTTAAAAGTTTGTAAAGATCGAATTAAGTTGTATTCACCCCCCCTGTACAACTGTTCTGTGTATAATATACTTTGGTATATTGATACACCTTGGGACGTATCAATATCAATGTTAAATTAGATATTTACTTTATCAATTTCACACACATATTTTTAATATTTGTTTTTATATTTAATTTATTATCTTCACATTTATATCTTTTTTTTCCTCATTTTTTTCTTTCTTTATTCTACTTTATATATGTTTCTTTCAGATTTTACATGCATAATAAAAATATAATATTATTAAAAATCCTTTTAGTTATTATTATTATATAACATTTATTAATACTTTTGACGTATATATGTTAATCATTGTTTTCAAGTAATATTACTTAAAATATTATATTTGTAATTGATCACGTATGTGGTTACATACATGTTAACAATTCCTAAATGCATGGCAAAGCAGCCTTTTGGCCCATCTTAAATATATGTGTATATTATATTGCTTCAAGTAAGTGGGTTACATACATGTTAACAATTCCTAAATGCATGGCAAAGCAGCCTTTTGGCCCATCTTAAATATATGTGTATATTATATTGCTTCAAGTAAGTGGGTGACATACATGTTAACAATTCCTAAATGCATGGCAAAGCAGCCTTTTGGCCCATCTTAAATATATGTGTATATTATATTGCTTCAAGTAAGTGGGTGACAACTTTGTTAGATAAACATCTACTTGTCTAATTTGTCTATAAATACTTCCCACTATACATCATACATACCAAGTGATGTGATGACACTCACTACAATATAATATAAATACACATGACAAAGGAATTATATTCACTCTCATATTTCTCACATACACAATACACTACACATCAAGTGTCCAAGGCACAAGAGCAACATTCAGGGATCATATTCCCTCCTCACATCAACGTATAAGTCATAAATAAGTGAATTACATTTCACTAGAAATAAACCTCTCTGTCTCTAGTACATTAGAGAACCAAAACAAGTGAATCACATTCACTTCACATTGCAATTCACACATACAATATAAGTGAGCCATATACTCTTACTTACTCTTTATCCTTCTAGAACATCAGGAAACACTAGTTTCCTATTCTGGGACAATCATCGCCACCTTAGGCTCGCTAAGAGCTTGTTAGGTTCGCACTGTATATTCAGGAGATGCGATGGCTGTCACGGTTAAACCCGTATTGTCACTGAGCCCGTCATTTTAGGTTCAAACAGTAATCAATTTAATGTAATGTGTATATTACCATGCTTCAACGTATGTGGTTACATACATGTTAACAATTCCTAAATGCATGGCAAAGCAGCCTTTTGGCCCATCTTAAATATATGTGTATATTATATTGCTTCAAGTAAGTGGGTTACATACATGTTAACAATTCCTAAATGCATGGCAAAGCAGCCTTTTGGCCCATCTTAAATATATGTGTATATTATATTGCTTCAAGTAAGTGGGTGACATACATGTTAACAATTCCTAAATGCATGGCAAAGCAGCCTTTTGGCCCATCTTAAATATATGTGTATATTATATTGCTTCAAGTAAGTGGGTTACATACATGTTAACAATTCCTAAATGCATGGCAAAGCAGCCTTTTGGCCCATCTTAAATATATGTGTATATTATATTGCTTCAAGTAAGTGGGTTACATACATGTTAACAATTCCTAAATGCATGGCAAAGCAGCCTTTTGGCCCATCTTAAATATATGTGTATATTATATTGCTTCAAGTAAGTGGGTTACATACATGTTAACAATTCCTAAATGCATGGCAAAGCAGCCTTTTGGCCCATCTTAAATATATGTGTATATTATATTGCTTCAAGTAAGTGGGTGACATACATGTTAACAATTCCTAAATGCATGGCAAAGCAGCCTTTTGGCCCATCTTAAATATATGTGTATATTATATTGCTTCAAGTAAGTGGGTGACAACTTTGTTAGATAGAACCTCATGAATTTTGAGGTTTGTGAGGAAAACATCATATAACTAAATGATGTTAACATCATATAAGTTATCCCCGCAATAAAAGTGTGTGTAATATTAATTTGGAATTTGCACACAGGGGACAAAGAGATGAATTGAAATGGAAGTATGGAACAACAATTAGAACTTGACATTGATACCTTTCGCTTGAAATTATATCAATGGTCGACTCGTTGTTTAGAACAACACATCCTTTATTATACTAAAACATAGTTGCTCTAATAACTTATTACCCAATCACAATTCTCGATTTTTTAAGTTGACTTTTATTTTTAATTTTGATTTTTTTTTTTGTTTTGTTTTTAATCAATAATTTTTACTTTTTTTATGTCTTTAGCTTGAAACTTCACTCAATATTACTATATTAGTATCTGCAATTCTGTATTTTATCGGATTTAGCCAATAATTAACTAAGTAAATGAGTGGATAGATTGAATTATATCCGGTGTTTTTATCGATACGAGAGATAATGCCCGCACGTTGCGGCGGTGAGATGGTAGGGGTTATAGGTCAAGTCATAGAGTACGATAGCCAAATGCCTTAGCCGTACGGGCTCCGTCCTCGGATTTAAAAATTCGTCGAAAGTATATCGAATGACATCTCTAATGAAAGAGCATGAAATTTTAAGAATACCCATACAATTTTTATAATTTATCGATATACGGTTTTTGAGATAAAAGATTTTGAATGAATTGGAGAAATAAAATGATTTATGAAGAAGAGAGAAAAAAATGAGTGATTGAGATTTGAGGGGAGAGATGAAAATGAATGGTTGAGATTTAAGGGTATTATAGATATATTAGGTAGAGATGTTTAACTTAGTAAATAAAAAAGAGAGTAATTTAGGTAGTTCAAATCATCTTTTGAGATTTTAATAAAAGACAAAATACTTTATAAGATAGTATTATATACACATCATTACATCAATACTATACTACCTACTATATTATATTATGACACTATAAAAAGTTGTTGGAGGAGAAAATGATTATGTAGTTTGAAAACGATTATAATTAAGAACTTTCAAGCATAAAACCATATCATTGGTTTCCAACAATGAAATCACTGATATTATATTTAAGTGTTTGGTTGTTTGCCGTGACATTTTCGTGAATTTCATGAGAATGAGTTCTACTGATACCAGTGGTTGGCTTATTAGTTTCATTTTGTGTAAGGGATTTTTTTAAAGATAAATTTTTTTGATGCAATATCTTATTAAATAAATTTCGTTTTAATGCAATATTTGTTCCTAAAGCCTCAAAGGAAACCAAATTACAAAAAGCCGCAAAAGGAGAGATTTTCGTTGGATTGTTGGGGAAGATTTCCTCGTTAACGACTCCATTCAATGTCATCTAGTGCCAAATTATGCTAATTTCATATGGCCCATAAAGAAACATAATAAACCCATGCTAGTAGTATCCTTATTACGAGAGCATATCAGCCTATAATTCCAACCCGACTTTATTCCTCCATCACCTGGTCGTGAATTGAGCCGAAAAAGTATAAGGAGTAACAGTTGATCAGACGCATCTGATGATATACCCTCCCAGCGGTACGTAGGACCTATCACACAAAGGTACCGTAGCGTGCTGCGACACGAAGGTTCATCCGTAACAAAGGATCCTGCATAAGACAAATAAGGATAAGAATTGCTTTCCTGTTTAATCGGCATTTGCTCTTATCACTTCCAGTAGATAATTATGGAAATGATATTTCCGGCCTAAGACTTAGGAAACCCTAAAAAGGCCAGCTGCTATCCAAGTCGAACCTCCCCTATAAAAGGAGGGTAAAAAGACCTACGAAAGGCACAAGAAAAAGGATACCTGATCATATACAGGTTACACACACTTGTTCGATTGGCGTAAAGAGGCTAGAACCCTACCTTCGGGGAATCGCCAACGAACAACCTAAAAACACTCATCATCCCATCTTTTACCTAATCCCGGTTCGGTGCACAAATATTTGGCGCCATCCGTGGGACCACATACTTAGATCCCAAATCCATCTTCGATTCTGTTTTTTGCGTCGAACCAAGAATAGGAAGAAATGGCCGATGTTCCACCAGGATTTGGGCAAGATTCCCATCAGGCGGCCGGAAACGAACCTGGGGGAAATACTCCCCCCAGATATGGACCAGCAACTGAAGCGCCTACCAATGGCGGTCGATAGGCGAATCGCCAGACCGACGAAAACTCAGGACGATCAACCCAGCCGCAAGGTGAACAAGGCGGGTTCTCCCGGGGATCTCCGCCTAGGATCCCACATTTATTCGATCCAGATTATATTCTTCGAAATTATAGTCACATTCAGGAGACTATGGGACATCTGTGAAGGATCGGAGCATTGGACAACACCAGTAGGGTATTAAATTTCGATGATGAAACGGAGGATGACTACGATGCAGAAACTCCTCCAAGAGGGTCCCGACGATACCCTCGAGACGTTAGATCTAGGGTCAGGGCCGGTTATGGCTTCGGATTGAACAGTGAGGGCCTTCGTCACCGAACACGAACGTAGCCTGAAGCGGCCGAAACCTCCAGACCAGAAGATACAGCTCCCATTGGGGCTGACGCACGGACTAATGTTCCCCAAGGCCCCACAGGGCCTGGGAACCAACAATCCAACATACCGCAAGCGGGATCCGTTTCTGTGCAGAACGCTCAGTATGCCCCCTTGGGTACCGGAGGGGATAACACCAATCCGGCGCATAATACCCCGGGCGGATAAAGTTTTCCATCAGGAAGCTATCAAGGGCCTCAAAGGCAAAATTACGGAAGCACGTACGGACCGCAGCCAGGAGCACAACAATATGGAACCCAGCCTTCGGGCAAGCCGCAGGGAGGTCCGTATGGCAATCAACCAATGGGACAAGCACAGGCCCATCAGTACTACGCGTCACAGTATGCCACCCCGATCCAGGGGACCTCGCAGGGCATCGGAGGACCGCATTATGTCACGCAGACCCCTGGGTCCATGCCAAATCAAGGATCGTATGGTCCTCAGAACTGGGGGGCTCCTGTGTATCAGAACGTGTTGGAGCTACAAACGGTCGGAGGGAATCTCGAGAACTCCCCGTTTGTTGCTTGGATACAAAATTATCCCCTCCCGAAGGATTTAAAGTACCCCTCACACCTGGGGACGTATGACGGGAAGAGTGACCCGGATGATTTTCTGGAAGCATTCGAAGGAGCCGCAGAAATGAAGGTATGGAACGTACCAGTTGCGTGCCGAATGTTCAGATATGCGCTCAAGGGAGACGCCAGGGAATGGCTGAAAAATGTAGCGAAAGGGTCCATCATCAGTTTCGACGACCTGAAAGAAAAATTCAGGGCCCGTTTCAGCCTACAGAAGAAACACAAGAAAATACACGTTGCGGCTCATGGAATAAAGCAGAGAGACACGGAGGGTTGCAGGGCATTCATTGATCGGTTCACCACTGAAACAGAGGATATCGTGGACCTCCCTGAGTCACAAAGGATATCAGGACTGTTACATGGCCTCCGGAGCAGAGGATTAGTCGAGTTCTTATACATGGATCTCCCGAAGACATACGAAGCGGTCCGGAAGAGAGCTCATGTGTACTTGGATGCTAGGGACACCGCCTCAAAGGGGGACACTAGTCCCCCACAGGAAAAAGAAGTCTCGACAAACAGAAAAGGAAAATGGGGAAGTGATAAGGAAAAAGCAAGGTATAACCCGTACTACAAGGACGACAAAGGGTACCTCAAAGTTAACCTCCCGGAAATGCAAAAGAGCCCGAAAGAGATACTTCTCACTGAAAGTGTCGCGAAGACTTTCCCCACACCGCCCAGGTTGAGCGGAAGGAAAGACCCAGAGAAGTACTATGAATTTCACAGAGATCATGGCCATGACACGAATGCATGTTGGCAGCTCCAGAAGGCCATAGAAGAAGCAATTAACGAAGGAAAGTTGTCACACTTGGTGAAAAGCGTTAGGCAACAGCAGGGCTCCAAGAAAGAGGATGACATAGATGAGAAGAAGAGGGGTCCTGAGAAAACTATTTATACTATCATCAAAAACAAGCCTGGGACAGGACGTCCGCTCCAGAAGACCTACAGGGGGACATGACAAGGATCACATTGCCCTCAATCTATAACGGCAAGGCCTTCAGGGACCCCTTGGTAATTTCAGCACTTTTCGAAATATCAAAGGTTAAGCAAATTATTATAGATACGGGAAGCGAATGCAATGTCCTGTATGAAAAAGCATTCTGGAAGCTACAATCTGTGTCACGGATGAACTTCAGAAAGACAGAAGCTTCGGTACAAGGGTATTCCGGGGATACAGCTAAACCAATAGGGAAATTGTCGGTAAAGATGACAATTGGAAAGGGACGCTGGGAACGAACTGAGAAGATTTCGTTCTTGGTGATCAGTGGAACCTCGCCTTTCCAAGCAATCCTAGGAAGACCTGGAATCCAGAAATTCGAGATGATCCCGTCTGTGGTACATGGTATGATCAAGTACGAATCGGATGGAGGGATAGGGACCTTGGTGACAAAGGCAAAGAGATTATCCGAGGAAGGCCAGGATGGTCCCCATTGGCTCTCATGGAGCGAAGGACCCTATTATGGGCGCTTAGACGGATAGTGATCCGCCCGAAAGCAAGCCCCATTCACAAGACCTATTAGTCTTTCATTATTATAAAGCCTAGAGGATATGGTATGTAACCTCCCTTATATTATTAAATAAAGGCTTCTTATTTTTATCAGTACATTTTCTTTTTCGAGAAAATATGTATATATGCACAAAAAAGTAAACGAAACACAATATGCATACTAAATATATGCATTAAAATGGGGACGCCCATATAATCATACTCCGGAGACTAAGAGGACAATCAAAGGTCCAATAGACACCTGCAATACGGATATATCCATATAAATAGCATGCAAATAAGTAGGTGCAAAGAAAGGCAGTCATAACTGCTTAAAAGACAGCTCTTAAGCTGCAATATTCACAAAGCAGTATTTAAACTGCAAAATATCCAAAAGACAGCTCTTAAGCTGCAATATTCACAAAGCAGTATTTAAACATGCAAAATATCCAGAAGCAGCTTTGAGCTGCAGACATGAAAAAGTAAATTGTTTAACACAGCACTACAGGCTGCAAGCAAAAGATTAATTATCCAAGGGGGCACAGACGCCACATCAAAGGCACACAGGCCATAAACACATCACTGGGACAATCTTGAGCAGGTCATCAACAGCAGCATTGGGATCAACCACAACCTTCTCCAGGTAAGGAAAGAGAGCATCCTTCCACTTCTGGTCGGCAACATCAAGGTCATGAGAGGCATTGGCAATAAAATCTCCCCTGCACCGCAAATCACATTTCCCCTCAGCAGCAAATTCTTCCAAAACATTAGACCTCTCATCAGTCCTTTCAGCTGAAGCCATTTCCCCCAAAAGTTGCCCAACTTCATCACTATATAACAAAGACCTGCTCACATGTGGAACCACCTCTGTGACCAACCTGACTCGATCATGCTTCAACACATCAACTTGCCCACTCAACAACCTGCTGCTCTCACGTTCTATATTACACTCTTGTTGCAACTTCAAAACGGCTTCCTCATGAACAATCGCATCAGCTTTCAAAATGTTTATCTTCTGCTTTAAATCCTGGACAATATCAGACGACTCAACAGTGGTAACAAACCTGGCCTCCCTAGCCTTGAGATCTTCAACGGTGGCCAACAAAGACTGCACCTCCAAACTCTTGGATCTAAGATCAATAGACATCCCGGAGAAACGCCTAGCAACAACTGCGTCAAGATAAGAATGAAACTGGCGATCTTTTTTGAAGACACGCAAGAATGTCTCATTATCCATGTTGTCTATTTTCTTTACATCCTCAGCATTCATGTCCTCACCATCCAGCCAACCGAAAATTTCTTGATCATGACGACCTGCAGTCAATGATAGATATAAACAAATGCTTCTGCACAATAGCGCAGAAAATCGAATATAAGCATAGGAGCAAAGGCAAAGGAAAATCAAACCTGTCTTTGCAGCAGAGGGCTTTCGGAACTCAGCAGACTTAGCATCGTCACCAACTTTCCTCTTCTTTAAACGACTGGCGATGGTAGGAGGAACACTAGAGCTGGGAACGACCTTCTTCTTTTTCCTCTTGTCAGCAGCAGATACCTCCACAATTCCAGCCTCAGACGTATCAACATTCAAAACGATGGGATTTGCAAGACTTGACACCTCAGGGGGTTCGTTGCACAGACCTGAAGGACCAGTATTCTGAGTATCGACAACACCACTCCCCTGCCCCTCCAAACGAGGTACCTCAGTCACTTATTTGACACCCTTCTTCACAAACTTCCTGAAAGTCATGTCTGTAAAAAGCAAATATCGACAATAACATCCAGACAAAGGCGAAAATACCACAGATAGAGTACACAACTAGTCCTTACCATCAATGTCCACACCACCAGGCAAGACACTTATCACCTTGGCTTTATACAACACAACATCAGGGTATAAGACAACCTTTATGGGATTAGATCGAATCTCCCGACATAGATCATCAACAACATAATCAGGGAAGGGATTTTCGTATTTCTTGTGAATACACAGCAACTCTCTATCAGTCACAGAATCATAACCATCGGGGATCAAGGAAACTTTCATAAAAACAAATCCACTTTTCCACTCACGGATATCCAGACCACCCCTCCTAAAGCAACCACTTTTTGATCGGTTGCCAACTGTGACCCAATTACCAGAAGGGCATGTTTGTACAAAATACCTAAACAGATCTAACGACGGCTCACCACCATACGCCCTACACATAACTTCAAAAGCAACTATTCTTGGCAGACCAAGTGGGGTGATAATGGAGATATGGATGTCGAAATAATCAAGGACGCCAAGCAGAAAAGAAGAAAAAGGGTATCTAACATTACCCTCAGTCATGGATTTGATATAAAAACCTACATACCCTTCTGGGGGAGTCAAAATAGTCTCCCCGTCGGATGGAATCCTAAAAGATGAGATTTTTCCAGGAAAGAATTTGTCTACAAATTCATTGAGTTTTGACCGAATGACGGTCGATTCAGTGGTTTCTAAACCTACCTTTGCCATTAAAAAGGAAAAATCAAAGGAAAAAGCAGAAGAAAAAGAAAGATAATACGTACCTAATGGAGTGATCGGAAGCAATTAAGAATAGAAACCCTAGGAGAGAAGGGGTTATTTTTTGGAACGGACGAAATAAAAAGAAAAAGGGACAAAAATTGAATTTATATATGCGGCTGCATGAAGATCACAACCGTCGATCACGCGCCTAGGGATACGCACCCATCTACCACTCTTAATTATCTTTCAAATCAAAATTAATTAGAGCGGTTCAGAGAAATTTACAGAACTCACCCCTGCAAAAGATGAAGTAGCCAAAAATAGTCCAATGCAATGCCTATTTAGCAAAAATCATCACCTTGGACTGGGGGGCTTGATGATATACCCTCCCAGCGGTACGTATGACCTATCACACAAAGGTACCGTAGCGTGCTGCGACACGAAGGTTCATCCGTAACAAAGGATCTTGCAGAAGACAAATAAGGATAAGAATTGCTTTCCTGTTTAATCGGGATTTGCTCTTATCACTTCCAGTAGATAATTATGGAAATGATATTTCCGGCCTAAGACTTAGGAAACCCTAAAGAGGCCAGCTTGCTATCCAAGTCGAACCTCCCCTATAAAAGGAGGGTAAAAAGACCTACGAAAGGCACAAGAAAAAGGATACCTGATCATATACAGGTTACACACACTTGTTCGATTGGCGTAAAGAGGCTATAACCCTACCTTCGGGGAATCGCCAACGAACAACCTAAAAACACTCATCCTCTCATTTTTTACCTAATCCCGGTTCGGTGCACAAACAACATCTTTGTCTTGAAAAATCAACTCACACATCTTTGTCTGGAAAATCAATTTACGAGACCCGTTTGGAATTAAGAAAGCTATGATGAGATAACAAGAAGCGATGACAAAACTGTAAGACGAGACAAGACAAAAGTAATTCATCGAAGCGTTCAAATTTCTCTAAACGCAAATTCAAGATGGTTTGAGTGGAAATGTTAAAAAAAAATGGAAAAAACATAGGTCGAAGTATGACTAGGACTTTGGCGTAAGCAATGAAAACGAAGAAGAAAAATTAGCTTTTTGTTTAATATTAATGTAATTCTTTTTGATGTGATTTTCTTGAAGTTTATATTTATTTATTAAATAAAATAATATGGTTAGATTAAGTGGTTAATATCATTTTTTTAGACAGAGAGATCAAAGGTTCAATTCTCACCCTATGCAGCCTCTCTACCTATCAATAAAGTAGTCGGAGGTCCTATTCTATCATTCTTTTTGCTTATGTAGTGGTAAGAATGTCTATATCTCAACCTCCTCATACACCGTTGAGGTATTGAGACCCAAAACCTGTAGAGAACGACATTGGTGTTTACTTTTCTATTTTATTTATAAATATACTACTTTATTTAATAACTTTTTTTAAAACAACAAACTATTTTATGCATATACGAATAGGATGTAATCTATAACTTTTGAAATTATGTTATTATGTTTAGTTTAAAAATAAAGTGATGAGGTATTGTTAGTATGGATGTATCAATTTGAACATTATTTGAAAAACAACAAAGTAGGACTCATATAATAGAAATAATAAAAATAAGAGTAAATTACAAATTTGGTCCCTGTCGTGGGTCAAAAATTACCGTTTTCGTCCCTACCTTTCATATATTACCGTTTTGGTCCAAAAAACTTTAGTCCGTCAACGCTTTTGGTCCAATTCTCTAAACGGACGTTAAACACCCATCACGTGATCTGCACGTGATGGGTATTTTAGTCTTTTCATTAGCACAGGGACGAAAATGGTAATTTTTGACCCACGACAGGGACCAAAATTGTAATTTACTCTTGATTCAATTATAATTCTTATGTATTAATTAATAGCTTTTCCAGATTAAACAATTTGCAGAATATCAAAAATCAAATTGGGGAAAATCAGAGTATTACCACTTATCTTTTGTTTTTCAATCCAAATACAAAATCAAAAATCTCAAACTAGCATAGTAAATCCAAGAAACTCAAAATCTCATCAATTTCATCTCTTCTTTTACTTTTTGATTTCCAAACTCAAATACAATTAAGCCCTAATCTCACTAATCTTCCATCTTAACCTAAAAATCAAAGATCATTGTTTAATAACACCTGGCCTGAACTCCGGTCAAGGCGACGACTGTACGGACTATCGCCACCGTCGCCGCCGGAAAATGCATACGAAGCTGAAATCCTTACAAAATCTTGAATCTTTTTCCATCAAAAGACCATATAGATCTAACCATTATATATATAACACCGTGCTTATATACCTCTTTTTATATATACATTCAATCAATCTTCAAAGAAAATTAGGAGAGAAGTCGCCACCATCAAGATCTGGTGACGACGGAGAAATAAGATACAGCCACCATCAATGGGCGATTCTTCAGCGGTGATGGTGGGCGCCGAAGTACGAAGGTGCAGGGGGTGTTTCAATGGGCGATTCCTTTTCTTTCTTGCTTTTGTCTTTCATTTGTGATTCATGGACTATTTCAACAGGGGTTCAATACCAGTGGTGAAGGTAGAAGAACAGTGTTTGAAAGATTGGGTAAGAGGGATAATGAATTTAAATCAAGTGGTAGTTTGGGTCCAGTTAAGGACAGACTGCATAAGGGTAATTCTCAAAATAATTCTTATAAGCAAAATGTAAATAATGAAGGTCCTCCTATCTCAAATGCCAAGGTAGTAAATGGTAAGGATAGCATTTATGGGGACTTGAGCAATATTGGGGAATCTGCTGCAGTTGGAATTCAGAAAGGAAATTCTCATGGGCCTAGTTCAAATAATAAGTCCATTGACAAAGTTCCTGCTGTATTGAGGGGAAGTGGAGGTAAGGGGGATGAATGAATGGAATACAGAGTTGTGAATGATAAAAGAAATATAGGAAAAAAGAATGATGCTGAAGGTGATAATGTTGGTATAAATAATAGTTTTGCTGTGTTAGGGTGTATTGAGGATGATGAGTGGGATGCCCAGTATGTGATTTATGAAGATCAGAAGAGGGAGGTCAGGGTTTTTTTTTATAGAGTAAATTATTGATTGAAAACAAAAAATAAAATAAAGAGTAAATTACAATTTTGGTCCCTGTAGTGGGTCAAAAATTACCGTTTTCGTCCTTGTGCTAATGAAAAGACTAAAATACCCATCACGTGCAGATCACGTGATGGGTGTTTAACGTCCGTTTAGAGAATTGGACCAAAAGCGTTGACGGACCAAAGTTTTTTGGACCAAAACGGTAATATACGAAAGGTAGGGACGAAAACGGTAATTTTTGACCCAAGACAGGGACCAAATTTGTAATTTACTTAACAATAATGTACGGTATTATTGATAAACACTTGCGAGTAAAAAACACTCTTAACTTCTACTTGATACTTATATTTCGATTTTTTTTGAGTAAATTACAAATTTGGTCCCTGTCGTGGGTCAAAAATTACCGTTTTCGTCCCTACCTTTCATATATTACCGTTTTGGTCCAAAAAACTTTGGTCCGTCAACGCTTTTGGTCCAATTCTCTAAACGGACGTTAAACACCCATCACGTGATCTGCACGTGATGGGTATTTTAGTCTTTTCATTAGCACAAGGACGAAAACGGTAATTTTTGACCCACTACAGGGACCAAAATTGTAATTTACTCTTTATTTTATTTTTTGTTTTCAATCAATATCTATATCTATCAGTATATAAATCTATATCCATATAAATATTTCTATGTTCTTATTTCTTTTCCAAAATTCTTCAAATCTCTTTTATCTTCAAACAATTGGGGATAAACATTTATGCACAGTTTATTATTATTGTTTAAATATTTCTGGATTCCATCTTAGGGTATGTTTTAGGTGTCAATGTGCATATTTTTGGATTCCTCTTTTATATATATAGTCACATGTCCACTTTATGCCGATATTATGACAATTAAGATTCGATTTTGTACATAATCCGATTTGACTAGATCATAATTTAACTTTGACCAAGAAACCTTAATTTTTACCTTGACCAGAAACCCTAATTTTGACTTTGTCAAATCTTAAATCAATTTTGACCACCAAAAATCCAAATTAAACCCAAATACCCTAAAAACCTAATTTTGACAAAAAATATCATTTGAATCTGCCATTGACCGGCGTTGACCAACTTTGACCGACGAAGACACGACTCCCAAAACTAGATCCAAACACAATTCCAAACTGAAATCGATTTTAGAAGCCAAAAATGTATATTTCGGTCGGTTTGGCCGGCGTTGACTGACCCAAATCCAAGGACAAATCTAGATCCGGTTACAAGGATGAAGTTACAGCACGATTTCAAAGTCATACACACGAATACATCTCGGATCTAGGCTAGATCTAACCGAAAACAACCAAAAAATCACCTTTATTCCCGTTTGTTTTAATATTTCGGTTTGTATATACATCAACAAGAACCAAAAATCAAATAACAACATCAATCTTACCAAGAATAAAGATTTCGGACCAAAAGGTTTCGGATTTAGAGGATTTCGGACTCATTGTTTCCGGATTTCATGGATTTCGGTTCATTATTCTCGGATTCAGAGATATCGGGCATAAACATACACTTACACACTTAGACAACCGAAATACATATATATTTATGAAAAGATTTCGGATCTTAAAGGTTTTTGGCTCAAACATCTCGGATCTAAAGGATTTCGCATATATACATATACATATACTCATATACAACCGAAAACATATGTATTTTGTCAAAGAATTCGGATTTAAAGATATATATACTCAAACACAATCCGAAAATATATATATATGAGCAAATCTCAAGAAAAACGGGTTTAAATACATATATTTGTAAAGATTTTCGGATCTATATATATATATATATATATATACATAGCCGAGATTTATAAGAAAATATGAAAGAAGATTATTTTGATATATATATATATATATATATATATATATATATATATATATATATATATATATATATATATATATATATATATATATATATATATATATATATATATATATATATATATATATATATATATATATATATATATATATATATATATATATATATATATATATATATATATATATATATATATATATATATATATATATATATATATATATATATATATATATATATATATATATATATATATATATATATATATATATATATATATATATATATATATATATATATATATATATATATATATATATATATATATATATATATATATATATATATATATATATATATATATATATATATATATATATATATATATATATATATATATATATATATATATATATATATATATATATATATATATATATATATATATATATATATATATATATATATATATATATATATATATATATATATATATATATATATATATATATATATATATATATATATATATATATATATATATATATATATATATATATATATATATATATATATATATATATATATATATATATATATATATATATATATATATATATATATATATATATATATATATATATATATATATATATATATATATACCGAAAACATATGTATTTTGTCAAAGAATTCGGATTTAAAGATATATATACTCAAACACAATCCGAAAATATATATATATGAGCAAATCTCAAGAAAAACGGGTTTAAATACATATATTTGTAAAGATTTTCGGATCTATATATATATATATATATACATAGCCGAGATTTATAAGAAAATATGAAAGAAGATTCGTGATTTTGATGATCAACAATCAATACTTACCCAAATGTAAAAGAATAAGAAGAAAAGATGAAGAATTATGAAGGTAGATGGTGGTTTGTGGCGGCGGCCGGCCGGAATATAGTGGTGGTTGGCGGCGGCCGGTTGGTGGTTGATGGTGGTTGTTCTTGGCCGAAATTAGAGAGAAAAAGGGGAAGGGGGCGGCTGCCAAAGAGAGGGAGGAGGGAGGAGTGTGAGAAATGAGATTAGGGTTAGGTTTATTTTTGTTTTTATACCCCCCTTTCGTGGGTCAAAAATTACAATTTTGGTCCCTGTCGTGGGTCAAAAATTACCGTTTTCGTCCCTGTGCTAATGAAAAGACTAAAATACCCATCACGTGCAGATCACGTGATGGGTGTTTAACGTCCGTTTAGAAAATTGGACCAAAAGCGTTGACGGACCAAAGTTTTTTGGACCAAAACGGTAATATATGAAAGGTAGGGACGAAAACGGTAATTTTTGACCCACGACAGGGACCAAATTTGTAATTTACTCTATTTTCTTTTATAAACTATTGTCACATAACGCGAGTAGATGGATGTTTATCTTATTACTGTCATTTTCAATACAAAATCAATAATTGTAAATCACTTATAACAAAAACAATGATAAGATGAATTAAAAAAATATAATCTAACTACTCTTCCCGACTAACACCCGAATATTTGAAAGGGAGTTGACTACAACATCCATTAGACCATTAATAATTTTTATCTTTTCTTTAATCAAAATCTCAATAATTGAAAATCCACAATTAAAAAAGCAAGCTGTGATTGACAATGACACTTTTTTATTCCCAATTTCGGCTTTGTACCGACGAAACAAATTACGTTAACTTCAATTTCACCCCAAAACACTAAGCTATTTACAAAATCGACCCCATACTAAGGATCTTTTTCACAAATGCTCATAACTCAAAGTACTAAAATGAAATTACAAAGACAATCCTCAACGGTAAACTCTGTACCTATAATTGCTCTGTATATATATCGGTATTTATTAATCCCCAATTGCCAAGAACGCTCTTCATCTCTTCTCTCTCCATTCTAAACCTAATAATCATTCATTTTAAAATAGATAGATTTCTTGATTTTATTTCAATTTAGTGAAAAAGTTGAAACCTTTAAGGGGTTTAAAGAAAGTTTAATTCTGGGTGTGATTCAAGATTATTGATTTCGAGGTAAAATAATTAAATTTTATTTCAATATATTGATATTGTGTGTTTTCTGAATTGGGGTTTTATTGTTGTGATGAATTGTTGTATAAAGTTTGTTTCTTTGGTGAATTATTTGTTATGTTATTGTTGAATTAGGGTTTCTTCTGCACTTGATTGTAAAAATAAGAAAGCCCTTTTATGTTTTAGTATAAAGTTTTGATTTTTAGTTGTTTTAAGATTTGATTTAGGCCAATTGTTAATGGTGAGGTAATCTTTTGTTTCGAGATTTTTTGGGGGTTTTCTTTTCAGTGTGTCAGTAGGCATTTCAATGTTTTCATACACTTAAAATGTGTACCATTTTACGGATTAGGAAGGTGATGTGACTTATTAGTTAGATGATTTTAGGGTATGGACCCTGCATATAGCGATCGGCCCAACTTTTTATTTGTTTTTGCACAGAAAGTAGTTACTTTCATGCCTATGTAACATTGTACATTCGTAAGGCATTGCATTCAAGGATCTAACTGTTAAAATGTAGATGTATGACATGATATGCTAGAGGAAGGCAAATTGATAGTATACTTTTTTTCAATAACTTAGATTTAGACGATTGTGGTAACTAAAGTTGAAACTTTGCATTTTGCTTGTGTTTATCTTTCGGATGTGTAATAACTTTGAAATGATTCATCGTGTTTACAGGTTACTTGGCTTCATTGACTATATTCTCCCGTCATTGACGTTTGCTTTTCAGTCTCGAAATATTATCTCTGATTGATGGTATGTTCTATCGTTCGACATCTATCTTTGCTTAATGATATCTAAAGTCCCCTGTGATTATGCTCAAGCTAGCACCTTTGTTCCTTCAAAAATGTTTCTAAAACTTTTAGTATTATGCTAAATCTCTCGGCAATTTGGGTATGGTATACTTAAAGTTGGTTGCTTCAAGACTTAAGATATGATTGTTTGATGAGTAAAATTGATAGGCGATTCATATTGTTTACCTTGCAATAATTGCAGGCTACCAACGAGAACCTTCCTCCAAATGTAATCAAACTACTTGCTAGGGAATTGAAAAGTCTTGATGATTCACCACCAGAAGGAATTAAAGTAGGAGTGAATGATGATGATTTTTCAACGATATATGCTGATATAGATGGCCCGGGTACTCATCAACCCTTCCCTCGCTATATATGTGCAATGTATCACTGTTTGTATATGAGAACATATATATGAGACATTGTTTCTTTGTTCTAACCACGTATCCCATGTATGCAGCTGGCACTCCATACGAGAATGGTGTTTTCCGCATGAAGTTGATATTGTCTCGTGATTTCCCCCACTCGCCTCCTAAAGGTTTGTGAAAACTTTGGTGTTTTCTCATTCCTTACGTGTTCATGTGTTTGTGAATATTCTATGATGCTGATCATCTCAGGTTATAACATGCCATTAAACCTGAAAGCTTGTATTATGCTAATATCTATCTTCTTTGTGTTTCTTCTTTCAGGTTATTTTTTGACCAAGATCTTCCACCCAAACATTGCATCAAATGGTGAGATATGTGTGAACACATTGAAAAGGGATTGGAATCCTAGTCTTGGATTACGGCATGTTTTAGTTGTAAGTTTTTTTTGGATCATGTTTTCAGCTTCCAAATTGAGGACTTGGTGTAAATTAAAGTACTTAACTTGTGCTTGATGTGTCCCCTGGTTGCAGGTTGTCAGATGCTTGTTGATCGAGCCATTTCCAGAATCTGCATTAAACGAGCAAGCTGGCAAAATGCTTCTTGAGAACTATGAAGAGTATGCTAGGCATGCCAGGTCAGCTTTGACACAATAATGGGTCAATTCGGCTTATATTAAATGATGTATCAAATGAGTAAAAAAATTAGATAGGAAAAGCTGGCGGGTAAAAAGGGATTCCTATTCTTAAAACCCATCACTTAGTAACTCAAGAATTTTACGACATTCAAAATTCATTTATAAAATTAATAATTTATAAAAAATGGACAGAATAATAACTTAAAAATGGACAGAATAAGTGTTGGCAAGTTGACCCAACCTATTTTGACATGTTATCTAACGTCTTTACATTCCACCTATGTTACTGCATTAAGATTGTAGTTCTATCCTACTCTGATAAGCAAGTAAGAGAAGCAAAATTTTTCACGTTTATTTCAGCAAAAAAATGATTATGTTGGATTGATGGTATTGATTTGGGACTTAAGATTCCTTTATCTATCAATATTTTTCTAGAACCATAAGTCAGGTCTAGTGTTGCAATTCATTAAAGAAATCTTGATCCAATGCTAACATACTGTTTTGGTGCCTTGATGCAGGCTGTACACTGGAATTCATGCTTTGAAGCCAAAACCAAAGTTCAAAACAGGAGCTATATCCGAATCAACGGCAGTCCTAAATGTTGACCAGACAAACTCATCGGTTTGTATCATTGACCCAAAAACCGCCGTCTCTGCAGCAGTGGTGACTACGACGCCTCTGGCCCCTTCGCTAAACACCATGAAAGGGGCAACCACTCTCCTGAACTCAATTGTGGATATTGGAGTTAGCAGTGGTTCTACTGCTGCACCACCTGTGGTGGCAATCAATAAAGGCGGATTGGTGAAAGCTCAAGTTGACAAAAAGAAGATAGATGCTAGAAAGAAAAGCCTGAAAAGATTGTAATATGTTTGTAATTGTTTTCATGTAAGGTTGTATTTGTTGAATGTAGACTTGTATTGATAAATGGAATCTGAGCTCTTGCAATGTTTTTTCAATGTGGTGTCAATACATAAACTCCAAATTCTTTTCCCTGCTGAAGAGTGAAAACATCTATATGACTATATGCTCTGCTGCATATAGCTCAAATTGTTATAACTTTGGTTTTTAAGCTATTATGATGGTTATCTTTATTAGTTTTGATCGTGAAAGTTTGTAGTTGTGGCTCAGAACCTCAGACATGGATTTCAAGACTAAGGTATGACAATAGGGTCTTAGACATCATAATCCTCAAGCTATATATCAAAAAAAATACATGGAGATCATGGCTCTGATATGAACATTTCAACATAAACCTAAAAATTAGTAACAAGTATTGTACTGTGCAAGTGTTTCCAGAAAATCTTCAACTTCTGGGTTTTGCAAGTGTTCTTGCAGAGCTGATTCATTAAAGTTTAACTGAAAGAATTTAAGCTCAACAACTGGAATACTGATTATTAAATGCGTTTTTCTTTTATTATCATCAAGAAATCATATGCTCCTATTGATTTATATACATCCTTGGAACAAGGTAACAAGGTTTAGAAGCAGAAGGCCGAGAGTAAAATTACTCTACGTTTTAACTTGAACTATGGAGCTTGCTTGTGTTTTAAATTTGCTCTCTCCTTCTGCCAAGCCTTGCCAAACATAAGCTTTTATTCTCCTTTTCAACTCTTTCCTGCATAAATCCCATCATTCAAACATCAAAACGTAGCATAAAGAAACAGTTCGGTTAAACGTATAGTATAGGTTCTTACATCATGAGATGTCTGTCAAGATATGAAGATGATATTAGCCCTTTGTTTTCCTCTGCTCGTCTCAGAAGGTAAGGCATGATCTCATCAACAGGCCCGAATGGCAAGTACTTGCTCACACTATACCCTGCATTTCTCAATCCGAAACTCATTGCATCTGCCATTCCATAAAGTGAGGCAAACTCAAGCTTATCACTATCTTTACCAATCCCCAAATCGCGGGCCTTTCGGGCTGCCAATTTTCCTGTATGGATTCATTCAAAACACAAAGTCAATACAAGGCATTTCACATTAATGATCTTGAGTTTTGTCTTAAGAAATACCTCGTTATTGAAATATTACGTTTCAACCTCGGGTTTCATAACCAGTATAACCCTGGATAGTACATTCCTGATTCACAATGCATTCATCAAATTTGGTGCACTATATTTATGTAATGCTTCATTCCAAGCAGAGCATAGCATATTCCTCTAACCGTTTTAAGAAAATAACAAAAATAAAAAGTAACCCAAATGATAAAATCCATAAAGTTTCGAGCTTGTACCTGATTCAAGATTATGAGTAGCAAGGATTAGCCCACCAGGGCCACTAGAGACCTCATCTAACATGAATGCGGCACACTCATTGAATCAATGGTGTGTGTCATTGATGCTATTGTGAATGGGAGACTCAACACCAAGAGAAGTAGCCAATTTCCGTTCGCTAGACATATAAGCTCCTCTAACAATCTTAAATCCTATTGGCAATCCCAATTTATCAGCAGCTTTCTTGGCCTCATACAGCCTCTTACCCGCATCTTTCAAATACGCTTGAATGGTCCCAGAAATCAAGGGCTTTTGTCCTTTGTTATACATGATTGCACCCGAATATGTGAAATAATCAATACCCGGCTGAATAGAAGTATCCTCTGCATCAATGACCACATGCACATTGCTTTCTAATGCTTTGTCACATATTGTCATTAGCCTTTTGTGGGCCAATTCTAGATCATGCTCCTCTGTTGATGTCAAAGGGGATGGCTTTTCTAATGTGTGGTACAAAGGGCTGCATTCGGCGAATATGGGAAGGGTATCTAGCTTCCATGGGAGAACAGAAGACGAATTTTTGTACTCCCATCTAAGAAGATCACTCACTCTCTTTAATAATGAGATTGGGCAAAGGGCTGTTATCTTCACAACTACATAACTAACCTGTTCATTGAACCAAATTCAGTAAAGATTACACTAGAAAGATTGATGATTGATCTATTCAAAACTAAGTATTTCGTTCTCAAATATAATTCGAAAAGCACAAACCTTTATTTATTTATTCTTTAAATGACCAATATCCACACATTATTTCACACATTTGTCCATATTGGGACATGAACTCACAATCTCTTGGTTGATGAGTCACCTGAATAACCACTAGGCCATGGCCCAGCGGTTATATACACAGTAATCTTATTTCCTTCCGTCCCAACTTAAATGTCATATCTTGACTTTTGAAGTCTTTCTTTTGCAACTTTGACCGTAAATTGTTTTGTATGTATTATACAATAACTGATATAAAATATATGGATAGATTGAGCCTTAGATGTATTTTTCATTGATATAACTTTCATTAGGTATTATATTATACAAACAAAGATACTTACAGTCAAAGTTAGAGGAGAAAGACTCGGCAAGTAAAAATTGGACATTTAAATTGGGACGGAGTAGTATTTAAGATTACCTCCAAATTCAAAACAACTTGAATGCTGTATCAAAACGCAATAAGCAGATAACTTACAGAAGATGGAGGAAGAGATTGTGTGGATTCAACAGTTTTAACAAACTGTTGAGTATTTATATCACAAGATTCATTATTGACTGCATGCTCAAGACCATAATCCAACATACCCCTTAACCCACACTCCCACAACTTCTTAACTGTCTGACCAGCTTGATAAGTATCTTCACCAGCAACAAAGTGTTGATAAACACTATGTTTGATCACACCCAACACCATGTCCCTAACCAACCCAACATCCATCAACTTAGAATTCATGACCCACATCCCTAAATCCACCACGGGCTCAACCGAAGCCATGCTAAGGTTCGCAGTTGAACGTATCAGGTTCCATGTTTTGACAGATGAGTATAGGCCTTTGGTGTCTGCAAAGTTGTATTCCCAGTTGTCAATGGTTTTTTGAATTTCCTGTTGTTGTGGTGGGAAGATGGTTGTTGTTGTTGTGTTGATGGTTGTTCTTTGCACGAAACGAAAGTTAGGGGTGGCGATGGAGGGAGAAGATGAGTTGAAACGGCGAGTAAGTGATCGGATTAACTTGGTGGAACAGCTAGTTTTGGTGCTGATAGCCATCAACTGTATAAGTTGGTGAAAATGATATTGTGATCAATGAGCATGTAAAACTTAACTAGTAGTATAACATGTATTTATAGTGAAAGTTTTAACTTGACTATACAAAATTGGTTATTCACTTATTTACAATTCTTTTAGACCACAAATATTACAATGTTATTTCCCTACGTCCCACTAAACTTGTCCACTTTTAAATTTTCAAAGTCAAACTTTACGAACTTTGACCATAAATATTTTTGTTTGTGATCTATAATATTTGATGAAAGTTATATGAATTGATTGTGTTTTAGATGTGTGTTTCATTGATATAACTTTCATCAACTATTATATAACACAAATAAAAATATTTATGGTCAAAGTTGGTAAAGTTTGACTTTGAAATTTTAAAAGTGGACAAGTTTAGTGGGACGGAGGGTACATAGACACATAGTAGTCCTTTATATATCGATCAAGTTGTTCTGCTAAAGAGTGTATTTTTTTCGTCACATTGTTTTTAAGTCAAGGTTACTTGGTACGAGTTTGTTACTCGTGTTGGAGACCAAGGACCCTAATCTGTAGTTCCCGCAACCTTGGAAGTTCTTGGTTGATCAATCCCTTTCTGTGGTGGAACGAAAATTTTTCTTTTATTTTCCGAGTGTGCCAAAATGTCAAATGATTTGTTAAAAACCAATAAGTATCAAAATATGGTTAAGTCAACAAAATTTTAAGGTAAGCCAAATTTTAGAAATAAGAAAAAAGAAGCTTAACATAATACAAAAATTATACCAATGTTAAATATGTTTGGATGAACCATAGTCAAGCCCATCCCTACATAATTCCGCATTTCCGCCCCTGTATCGCTTTCATTGTATGATTCAAAAGCTTGTCATGTTTAGGGTCATTTTCATAGAGGTCCCTTGTTATGTCTGTAAGTTCTCACGAGTTACTAATTCACGAGATTTATGTAAAGCATATATTCTTTTTCAGACATCAAATCAACATAAATAAATGACATAAGTCTAACTTGACCATGGCAAAAAAAAATTTTTTTTTTTTTTTGAACGTGAACATGCCTATTTGATACAGTATGACGATATGAATACACATTCGATCGATTTTATCCATTTATGGTCATTCACCATTAACAAATTTGTTTCGTAGCTTAACTTGTCACGTTCACGTGCACTACACGTGCCCTATATTTTCTATACTTAAAAGTTATAACATTAATCAGTTAAAATGAATGCGTCCATGTTTCTATCAGTCTTCACATGCAAAACTTTTGACATCTAGCCATCTAGGTAAGAGATATTGACATATCAATTTTTCTGCAAAAGTATTTGAACCGTTGGTTTAGTGTAAATATCAATATAGATATAGACAAACATATGCAAACACTAGTATAACCTGACTTTTAATCTTTTATACAACTAATTAAGATGAAAGTGGGACCGGAGCCATGTTGAAATGATCTGGATGTGAGTTGGAGATCACAAAAGTACCATCGTACACCTTGGTCCTACAAAGTACTACTTCAAAAAAAAATTTTATTTTAGAATTTTTTTTTTAACAGCCAACAAATATATTATATTATAATACATGGGATCTCGACACCATGTATCGTGAGTATTTACAATTTGATTATCGGAAAGAGAGTGGGAAGGATAAGGACACAATGTTGGAAAGAGAGTCAATTAATACAAGTGGGTTGGCAGCTGAAGATTCTCCGATTAAGAATAAAAGTGGTAGGGAAAGGAAGTCAAAAAACAATATATGATGCTCGAGATCCCATAAGTGGTCTTCACCATGAACACGAATGGTGTATAAAGGACAAGTCATATTTGACAATTTGATTCAGTTCATGAGGTTTCAGGGATATGAATCGATTGATTTTTGGTGTATAAGGATGATTTTGATTGATTTTAGGGTGGGTGTATATATATTATTATATATATACACGTCTTAAATAAGAGAAGAAAGAGAAAGAATGGGGCCAGATGGGTGAGAAATTACTCGAATACCCCTCACGTGAATGGCACGTGGGGGGCTTAACGGAGGGGAGTAAACGGTCAAACAGTCAAAGGACCAAATGGGAACCTTATCCTCCTATAAAGGATTGACCTTGAGGTTTCGGATCTTCAGGGATGAAACTTGATTATTTGGGTAAACCACAGGGACGATTTAGGTCGATAACTCTTTATATTATAATATAAAACGGCCTAGCTAGATGCTAGGACAGAATAATACAACAATACATGAAATTACATCAAAAAAATACAAGATGTTTATGCACCAAAATATCAATGGCACCAACTAGAAATTTCAAAACGGCTCCAAGCTTCCCAATCTAACGAATGCCATTTAGCTCGAGTTTTGATCCAAAGAAAGCTAAGGGCTTGGATATCACTAATCACCTTACTCAGCACCACCGGTTTCTCATTAAAAACCACACCATTACGGGCACTCCACAAACACCAAATGACAGTAAGAACAATACTAAAAATAGCCTTCCTCCACTTAGAGGTCCCACGTACATATATGTGAGCTTCGAGCAAATCTCTAATTCCAAAAGGAAAAAACGGGGATAGTTTACACCAGGATGTAATGTAGTTCCATACCTGATGAGAAAAAGCACATGCCAAGAATAGATGTTCCACAGATTCTGCATTTTCATTACAACCTTAATATACAGAGTATAAAAAGTTAAAAGGTGCTGACATGACGATAATGTATCAAGAATTAGACATATTATATGGTTTTGTGTCACTATATGTCTATATCTATCTAATGTCATATAGCAGGATAGGACTACAAATACGAAGATAAGACCAAGTTAGATATGGAAAATGTTGAAGCTGATAAGAACTCGCCGGGCAGATGAAAGCTGAGTTGCATCCATGGTCGACTCAAGTGAAAGATTCTGGAAGACGGATGGCTTGTGTCATTACACGTCAAAAACAAAGAGGCACGATGAATTATGATCGAATCTTCAAAAACTCATCCAAAACACGGAAAATTTATCATAGATTGCAAATTCTGTTTGAAATACAAAACCTGAGGATTATCTCATCAAGCATAAACTGTTACAGGCCGTGAAGGAAAAAATCAGCAAGTATAAACTTTTGTGCTTTGGCGCAGTGGCCAGCTACTCCTTTCAATGAGTGGCCCCACGTGGGAGGAGCCTATCAAAAATTGGCGCGGGTTCGAGGCTTGCTTCAACCGATTCCATGTGTGGGTATGCTCTAGGGACATTAACCGGTGCACATGCCTTGTAGCGGGCTTAAAATGTGTAGGCACCCAAGTGGGTGCAATGGTTCGGGGTTAACCATCCACCATTAACCTTTTTTAAAATCTAATGAAACCACAATTTGTAATGAGTTGCATCTTTTGATTTTATACTTTGATGGTAAACAAACTTTATTCACCAAGATAAAAATTACAACCTTATACAAGATGTAAAGAACCATATTGCAAAAGAAGACCTTACCTTTTAGAAAGAAAAAAAATGTTGCAATTATTCTAGTTTTAATTGGTGTCCTCCATTCCCTAATATTGTGACAACCAAAAAATAATCAAAAGCAATTGTGAATACAATCACATACTCACTCTACTAATTAAATTATCCATCTCCCCATCCATGCCAACACACATATATAAGAAACATGAAATCCTAGGTTATGCTACAAAACCAGGATCAAATGAGCTATCGTCAACGAATCGAACTGCTTCATCAGTTCGGGAATCCAAATCCCATGGCCGGACCCCTGTACTGTGCACCTCCTCCTACTGCCGTTGGTCCAAATGGAAATGGTGATTTGGTTTTTGTAGTATTATCATCATCATAGATCTTTGTTGTGGCTCTCTCAACAGCTTTAAGAACATCATCCCTTGTCACAAAATCGCCACCTAATAATACACACACAACGTAATTTCAAGATGCTAATATGTGAATATTATATACTTGGGATGAAATCAAGATTTTCTTAACAAACCTCTGCGACCAGCAAGCATTACAGATTCGTTAGCTATGTTTTCAAGATCAGCTCCAACTAATCCTTTGGTACGAGAAGCAACAAGCTCGCAAATGGTTTCTTTGTCTTCCTGCATGGGGACATCTCTCATATACAAAGCAAAAATCTTTCGCCTACCATCTTCATCTGGTTCACCGACAAGAACTTTCCTGGAAAACCGTCCTGGTCTCATCAAAGCAGAATCCAGTGTCTCCGGCCTGTTAGTAGCAGCTATAACTACCACACTTTCATCCTTATCGAACCCATCCATCTCAGTCAAAAGCTAAAACATCAAGAACATAAATTTTACAGGAATGGACAAATTAATGTTCCAAATCTTTGTGAATTCGTTATGTGCGTTTAAGACTTGGAGTTTAAGCAAAAGGTGACATTATAGCTTAGGTGGGTGAACGGGTCAATATGGGATCTAATACGCGCTGGATTAATGGTGTGTCAAGTATGATTTTTTTTTAACGTCAAATTTGGATCACTGACGGACCACTGGAATATCATCGTGTCACCAGTAAAACACGATCATATCCCCACTAGGCAATAATGTCATACACATATTTAGGAGAAAATCATACTGGGTTGGATCAAGTAGTTGGAGCCTTGTCTTTGGAGACAGAGGTCAAAGGTTCGATCCTCATGCCCAACAAGGCTAGAGGTAAAAAAAAAGGGTAATGGGGGAACCCTAGCCCTGGTACCACAATTGGATACCCATCGACCCACCCCGTATGAGCCATATCCTATTCTACCTTTGGTAGAATCTGGAAGCAGTCCCTCTACCTTAGGTAGGGGTAAGGCTGTCTACAAATGCACCTCCCCCAAATACCATCGAAGACGGTATTGAGACCCAAACCCGTGAAAGACGACATTGGGGGTTACTTACTTACCAATTCAGGAGAAAACTCATAACCTTTGTGAGACTCGAACCGAAAACCTTATGGTCTCTAGATCCCACCACCAAGATGCCACTAAGCTATTAAGCCATTGTCGGTGTGTCAAGTATGATAGAAAGAATTATGTATTTCGACAACAATAATTTTTAATTAGAATAAGGTAGGAAGCTTGTGCATTAAATCAACAATATGAGACAGACTGATATTTCATTTTAGCAATGTTCAATTTTACTAGTATTTATTTATCCATTTGACCCGTTAAAGATAAAAAGAAACCAACTCGAACCCATTCATAAGTAAATGGGAATGACTTCCATCATCTTTAAGTAACAAATATATTGTTTGACCTCTGAAATAGAACTATGTTTACCTGGTTTAAAGTTTGGTCGCGTTCACAATTCAAAGTTCTTCCACGTTGCTCACCGACTGCATCTATCTCATCGATAAAAATAATAGATGGTGAATTTTTTCTTGCCTCACGGAAAATTTCTCGAACACGAGCAGCTCCGGTGCCAACAAAAACCTCTACCAATTCACTAGCTGAAATGGAAAAGAACGACACACCGGCTTCTCCAGCCACAGCACGGGCCAACAATGTTTTCCCTGTCCCCGGAGGACCAGCAAGCAAAACCCCTCTGGGCAACTTTGCCCCAAGTTTTATGTATTTGCTATCTTCATTAATGCACAAGACAATCTACAAATATTTAAATGCAAGATTAATACTAAAATCACAAAAAAAAACATTAACATTAAACCTGATGACGAATTACCTCCAGAAGTTCAGCTTTTGCAGAATCTACACCTTCCACGTCATCGAAAGTTACAGACAGTTTCTTACTCTGTTTTCTTTTTTTCATTTTCCCAAGACCTTGTTGCATATACAACTGATAGCCTGAAATTCCCACCATGACCCAGTATGGCGTTGTTTGAAACATGACCCAAACCACAGTCTTCATTGTATCAGAAAGAAGTTCAGGGTCTGCACCGTATGTGATACCCTTATCTCTTAGTATCCTAATAATTTGTTGCTTATCGTCTCCCACGTTTCTTGTATAGTGCCGCCACCTGGGTGTAAATAATTTCAACAATTCTATTTGACCTGGTTCACTTTGTCGAGTTTCAGCATCTTCGTCAATGGAAGGTTTGGCGTCATAATAGATCAGGCGTGAGTTCTCCACAAATTGAACTCGTGTCACACTCCCATCCCGAATGCCACCAATAAAATCCGAGTACGGGACAACTGTTTGACGTAGCGCTACTTGCTTTGGAAGAGCAAAGGAGAAAACCGCCACAACTACGCAAAGAGAAGCTCCAACCATAAATGTGTATATCTTTGTCCACCGCTTCTTACTTTTACAAGTCTTTGTTTTTGCTGACCGAGTCTCTGTAATAGAGTTCAGAGAATCAGTAACAGACCAAATCGAGACTCAACACAAAAGCCCACAATCAAAAAAAAAAAAAAACCCATCAGTATTTGTTCAATTCCTCATGATATAACCAAACAAATGTCAAGAAACATATGTGATAAATCCTGCTAAGATTTTTGAATGCAAAAAACAAGTACAAAGAAAATTGCATACCATCTTTAGTCTCACCAACAGGTCCCTCTTTCGCCCATTGACATTGAAACTTCAAAATTTATTCAAAATGTGCACAACGCCATTTCGGGCAGAAAAGCATAAAATAGTCAGTAACACAACACGATTAACAGTATATACGAATCACACATACAAAACACTATATATATTGAATAAGTTCTGGTTCTAGAAATTCATACAACTTCCCAAACTCAAAAGAACGTCGGCACTCTACATTTTATGTTACATTCCAAAAGTTTCAAACTTTTATCATAACAATCTTCTGTAACATACAATCCAATATCACTCAATTAGTTTTACACTTAAAGCTGTTTATGTTTTCCAAAATCCTAATGTTGTAATACTCATCTTTAATGACAATGAACAACATTCACCTTAATTTTTTATGTGTCCCAATCCTCAATAATATCTTATTGCAATAAATCATTTTTAGTATATAATCATCACCAATTCACCATTCACATTGGTTTTTACAGTTTTCTTTACGCATTCTAATTCCATCTTCGATGGCCATAACGTCTTTAGTGCACCATCAATCAACACTTCACATTAGCTTTTTAAGCTAAAAACAAAGTCTCTGTTTTGTATTGTTCTTTTTCTAAAGAAAAAGATAAACTTTCGAGTATTATGATATCAGATATGTAGCCAATTAAACTCCTAATTAAACTAAACCATCTATTAATAACCTAATTATTATAGCTAGAGTACTAATCTAACAAAAAATCGTATCGAAAATTAAACAGAACATTGAATAATAAGAAATGCAGAGTGCAAGAAACAAACTTTCTCATATGTTTTGGCAGTATCGTCCCAAAATGATAAGGCAGTCACATCAGCCGCCGGCCATTTTAAGTTTTCTGCAAATCCCTTATGTTCCTGTATATATTCACATAACAATAAAAAAAGAATAATCTCTATATTGATATATATATATATATATATAGGGGGAAGTGAGTATGGGGTTGTCCCCCATCTAAGCTTAGATGGGGAACAACCCCATACTCACTTTTCCCTATATATATATATATATAAATATATTGTGGTGAGGGTGATCGACCTTAACAAGGGCACAAGCATGCACGGAAGGACGGCGATGGGAGGGAGGAGGGATGAGGAAGGAAGGTTTTGGTGGTGATCGGCCGGAATCAGATTTTGTAGAGAATTTAGGGTGGGTGGTGATTGACGGCAAGGTGGGTTTCAATAAAAGGTTAGCCATCGCCATATTAGGGTTGGTCAGTGTTCGAAATGTATTTTTGCCGCCGTATCACAACGAGGTGTAACACTCTAACGTGCGCTCCAAGCTATTTATATATACAGCTTATTTTATATTATTATTTTATTATTTAATAATTATTATTATTTATTATAATGAAGAAATATAAATATACTAATTGGATGATATCACGAATATAGCATGCAAAGGAAATTGAGAAAATGGGAATTATGAAAGATGTATCGGGAAGGATATGATATGGTGGCGGTGTTTAGGAGAGGGTTCTAGATATGATCCAGGTGCAATTAAGCAAAATATTATTATTAAACAAGCATTTCTACCCGGGCGTTGCCCCGGGAGAAAAACAAAACTCTCGTGATAAAAGTTAAAAAACATTAAGATGAAAACCAAATTTTCGTGCCAAAAGTTATGAAACTTTGGTGGATAAAGTTAAAAAACTCGAAGTTAGGGGGAAAAAATTAGCTAAGATGAAACTCTGGCGGCAAAAGTTGTAGACTTTTAGTTAGCTGTCTAATGACCGAGGCAAAAAGTATAATTTTTTTTCTTTTTTAAAATAGTTTTTGTAGAAAAGGGGAAAAAAATTAGCTAAGATGAAACTCTGGCGGCAAAAGTTTTAGACTTTTAGTTAGCTGTCTAATTACCGAGGCAAAAAGTATAATTTTTTTCTTTTTTAAAATAGTTTTTGTAGAAAAGGGGGAAAAATTAGAGAAAAAAAAAAACAAAACTCTCGTGATAAAAGGTAAAAAACATTAAGCTGGAAACCAAATTTTCGTGTCAAAAGTTATGAAACTTTGGTGGATAAAGTTAAAAAACTCGAAGTTAGGGGGAAAAAATTAGCTAAGATGAAACTCTGGCGGCAAAAGTTTTAGACTTTTAGTTAGCTGTCTAATTACCGAGGCAAAAAGTATAATTTTTTTCCTTTTTTAAAATAGTTTTTGTAGAAAAGGGGGAAAAATTAGAGAAAAAAAAAACATTTCTACCCGGGCGTTGCCCCGGGAGAAAAACAAAACTCTCGTGATAAAAGTTAAAAAACATTAAGATGAAAACCAAATTTTCGTGCCAAAAGTTATGAAACTTTGGTGGATAAAGTTAAAAAACTCGAAGTTATGCGAAAAAAAGTAGCTAAGATGAAACTCTGGCGGCAAAAGTTGTAGACTTTTAGTTAGCTGTCTAATGACCGAGGCAAAAAGTATAATTTTTTTTCTTTTTTAAAATAGTTTTTGTAGAAAAGGGGAAAAAATTAGAGCAAAAAAAAAGAACCAAAAAAAAAAAAAAAAAAAAGACAAAATAAGTCGTTACTGTTCATGGCTCGGCTTACTGTTCATAAGTCAAACCTTAATTGTTATATATAATAATTAAGTACACTCTTGTTTGAAACAAAACGAGTTTTTTATTTTTATTTAATTTTTGTTTTTCACCTTATTATTCGGATTATTATGTTGATCCGGAATATATCATAACTAAATGATCTACTCGAAAATATTGTGAAAATGGTAGCTAGCTATATTAATTGGGCAATTGTAATTTGATTGATATTATTGATGATATCCTGATAGGGATGAAATCATAGAAGAGAGAATTTAGAGAAGAAGAAGTTTTATCAAATCATGTCTGAGTCTTTATTCACATATGTATCAGACTATCAGTATATATCGTATACAACAACCGACTCACACACTTCTTTCCTATCTTGACACTTTCAGCCCCTCGAATATCATTTATTACACTTATAGCTAAACTATATTTTGATATGTAACAATACCCTCCCCTTATAGAATTTTTGCCCTCAAAAATTGGTTGTCTCATACCCAGCTTCCATAACCAGCATCGAGAAAGCGCATCCAATTCCAAAAGCCACATATACAAGAAAGAGCTCAAAGCCTCCATCACGGCTTTATTACTTCCTGATGTAAGAGAAGCCCAAGTCATCATGAACTTCCTCGATATATGAAGTCTCTCAAATGTAACTTGTGCTGACAATACCAACGTAACAAGTGCCCCCCTTGGATTCTAGCTAGAATCTTGCAGTAGTGGATTCTGAGACCTCCTTAAGTCGAGCAAGTTGCTCACATTTCTTTTCCATTGCTTTCTTCTCGAGGCCTTCATCTGCATTAACATCAACAGTAAGAGATGAAGCGTACAACAAAGATTCCTTAGCTACAACTGCCATTTGAAAATAATCCAAACCAACACCGGGCAGGTTTCCCTCCACTTTCAGCAGATTAGACTTCCCTTGGGTGACATCATTTACAGTTGGCTGTGAAATTTGACATTGGTTGTACTGAACCTCTATAGTGCTCTTTTCGATCAGTTTTTCGGATATTTATGTATCTAAGTCTACTTCCTCATCGATGTTATCTTCTAAAACCCAATCCTTGTCAAACCCATCAAGAGCTGCAGCCCCCCAATAGATCCCTAATCGACTAATCTGATCAGCATATACCCTGGCATAGATCAAGTTGATCGTAGGCTTCATACACACAATGGGTATAAACAAAAGCACCTGTTTGCCAAACTGGAACAACAAGCTAACTGGATATGTGACATGTATCGAAACTTTAATACGACCATCTTGCAACTTTTTTGCACTTAATGCATCATTAAACTCGTGTGCTTCATCCACAACCATTGCATAGTCCTTCAGATGTGCCATATCTTCCCTTTCGTCCTTGTCTAACGGATAATTGATACATATGCTGAACTTTAGGATCACTCCTACAGTATTCTTTTGCACATCACCTTCACAAGTCTCTATAATAAATGCCTCACAGAACTCGATCTTGTGCCAGTTTTTCTCATCAATCTGCCAAGACCCTTTAAACAAATTATCTCGTGGTGGCATTGCTTTTGCATATTTGATCAATTGTAAAAACTCTTTATCAGCTACCTCTTTGTCCAACAGTTTACGCTTCATTTCTTGTATCTGAACAGTTGTTCGAGGACCATAAATGACACAAGAGCCCTTGTTGTCAAGCATAGTGAAGTTAACTTCTTTTGATAATAAGAGATGCGAACAAGATCTTTCAAGAGATACACTGCCAAAAAACATCTGAGCCCATTCTGCAACTGTTACTAACTTGTTATTTTCAAGAAGCTCAACCCAAACAAATTCCAGGAGTTCATGATTCAAGTTGTTTTGAAGGTTTTTGATTAAAATATGATATGTGTGTGGTCTTGAGTGGATTAATCCCTGGACTATATAAGTGATTCGTTGTAGGTTAATGGAAGTTGTAACACCGTTTTGATCAGATATTATCCAATTCCTTCTTCCATCAGATTTCTTTAGACCTGCACTACTTCCTGCTAGCTCATATTCTGCATTAATTCTTGGCAGGCTGTATTCAGAGAGTGACTTGTTCAGTGGTACAAATTCCCCCTCAGTATTATACTTACCAGCCATGTAGTTGATGCTTAAAAGCATTTCAGTCAGTAGCTTGTTTCCCTTAAACCACTTGAGTTCCTCGACTTTTACTGTCAGCCAACACTCACTTCCAACACATGAAGTGTTATTGGGGTTCGAATTTCCAGCAACAAAAGACACTTGTGTCTTTTCACTCAACTCATTAGTGAAGCCAACTTTATATCTACTCCAACCCTTGGCAAAAACCCAGAGCATGCTATTACTATGAAACAATCTAAGTGTGTGCTTCTTCAAGGTATCATGATGCCTTTCAACAAGCTCACAAATTCTGCCCAAACATATTCCAAACTCCAACCTATCATCAAAACTAATACCACGAGTCCCTTCCTTCTTACAGATGTTCCAACCCGGTTTCCAAGCAAATGAATTAATCTTTCTGTTATTATCTTGGCAGCCCTAAAACTCATCATTAAAAAGATTTATGCCATTCTTCAACAATGTGACAGTTCTTACATTAGTAACACTATGTAACCATCCCGGTTTCCAACCAAAAAGTCCCATAACCATTTTCCTACCTAATACTCCTTCATTTAAAGATTTTTGTCCCCAAAAGTTACATACATAAAACTCAATATCCCCAAAAGATCCAATTTCTATAATCTCAGCACAACTAACTATGACAAGCACATCTTGATTTACAACTCCAATTTCAGTCATACAATGCCTAGAAACAGAAACACTACAAGCATTCATTTCAATAGACACATTGTGATTCACCATACTAGTGATATTTTTTGTGTAATCATCAATCTCTTGAATCACAACTTTCTGCTCAAATTTTTCACTTAGAAGAGTCTTACAAATACAGATATCACTAAATTGAGTCTCAACTTCATCCCTAATTGGCTCAGGCATTTCATCAAACACCTTATATGCACTATTTATATTTCTAGATTCATCTATTAAATCTTTAACATCAGTCCTCAGTTCACTTTTTTCTAAATTTGTATCATCAATTACCTCATCGATAATGGTTTCTTGAATCATCCCATTTCTAAAAAACTCATTATTTTTCATCAATTCCTCAAGAGTAATATTAACATCAAACTCCAAATCTTTGTTATAAAAAGAGGAATTAGAATCAAATGGAGAGAAAGAATCTTGCAAGCTATTAGAATCAATTTTTAAAGCTAATGAAATCACATCTTCCACCTTAATGCAACTATATTGATGCCAATCAACAAATATTTCCCTAATTTCAGGTTCTAAACCACAAATGAACAGATATATACCGTAGAATTCAGAGATTTCTTCAGAATTTCTAACCTGATCGAATAACCATTGAAACGTATTACAGTAATGTAACATCCTAAATTTTTTTTAAGTCAATGAAAATTAACCTTTATTATAGTTTTGATATTAAAATAATTTCCTAGTATTTTGTTTTTGGATACGAGGTTAATTTAGTTGGAACCTTAGCGGATAGCGGGTAAATACCCACTAAATTAGAGAAATGGGGCGTGCACTCCTAAGAAGGGCCAGCCAAATCCTTATGACTCGCCTCTCCCTCCACCAACTTTTCTTCTACATTCTTCATAATTCTTATACTAACAAACATTAATCCTAATTTCTAATTCAATCTAAGAATCCTTCATCAAGAACAATAATAATAATCTTCCTTTATCTCATAAAATTGAAAAGTGGAGGTTTAATTGTGTGGTGGTGGTGTGTGGACTGATTTTCAAGAAGAAAAAGAGGAGAAGAAAAGTGTAATTTCAATCTCAATTTTTGTTATTTCCTTGAAGGTAAGATTTCTTTAACCTAATTTTGATTCTTGCTAAATTATCATTTAAAATTTGGGGTTCTTGAATTTGGAAAATTGGGGGTTTCCTCTAAATTGCTTCAATACAAGTTGGGGTTCTTGAAATTTAACCAAATTAGGGGTTTCTAGTTGGTTGCATGAAAATTTTGATGAATGTTAGTGAGAACAAAATTTGACAGATTCTGCCTTTGATTTTGCAATGAGTAAAACACCCCTGTATCAGATTATTCACGTGTTTATTCCTAAAAAGAAAATGTAGGTTTAAGTGTCATCTCGAAGTGGCCACTGGAATGGGTTAAAAAGGTGGAGTAGAACTCGAGTTATGAATTTTTGAAGTCAGTTTAATCATTCTGAATTTTCAGTAACAAACGATTCTGTGTTTGTTTTTGAAACGAGTAAAACACACTTATATGGGTCAAATCTTGTGTTGGTCACTGAAGATAAAATGTATCTATATGTGTTAAATTGAAGTGTCCACTGGAATGAGGTTAAAATATGGTGTAGAACTCAAGTTATGATTATTTGAAGTCAGTAAGGTCAAATCTGTTTTTGTCAGTTAGAACAGCAATTGTTTGTGTGTTTAAAACGAGCATAAATCACTTTTAAAGGATAATTCACATGTTGGTCACTAAAGATAAAATGTAGATATATGTGTCATCTAAATTTGGCCACTGGAATCAAGTAAAAAGAGTGAGTAGAACTTGAGTTATGCTTGTTTGAAGTCAGCCTAGTCGAATATGAAAATGATGATTTTGTTATGAAAGTGAATTTGGCCTTATGATAAAGATATAAGAGATTTATGTTTTGTGAACCAACCCAAGATTAATATGATATTGTAAAAGATGGGTTGGGTGTTAAAATGCTAATGATTTTGGCTAGGTGGCCTAGTATGTGATTGATGATCTTATATGTACTTGTGATTATTGCTAGGTTGAAAGCTTGTATATTGTGTTCATGCGGTCTTCTTAATTGTTGATTTGTGGTCGCGAAGGAGGTGAGTTTTCTTGCATACTTTTATATATGTCTTGGGTCAATTACCATATGATGGTGGATTCTGTGTGTGGTAATTGATTTGGCGTTGAGCCTAAGTAGTGGCCGTCTTTGATTACGGGCCTAAGTAGTGACCATAGTCCATGTGAGACATTTGAGATATAGCTCATGTGGAGAATTGATATTGTTTATTGAGATTGTAATCATTTGTTTATATTGATCCATGTAATGCGTTGGCACAAAGGTGAGTATTATAGATATGGCACGGCGGTGCCATATGCTATATGCAATAGACCTTTGTGCATTGCCCTCCTTCGTGTGTATAAACGTATGCAAGATTATTCACTAAGCTTTGCTTACCTTTTAGTTGTTTACCCTTTTTATAGGTTGTCCCGGATATGGAAACAAAGACAAGTACTTGAAGTTCGAAGCTAATTTATGGATTTGAATGTTTTAGCTAAATGCGAAAATGTGTAACACCCGTCATTTTAAAAACCTGGATTTCAAAAACTTTTACCAAACGATGTTTAAAACATAGCGGAAAAGGATCACTTAAAACTGCCCCATCCGTAACGGATGGTGTCTTTCATTAAAGTTTGGTGTTACTAATAGCATCATCGTAATAGTCAAAGTAAAATCCAAGTTATGGCACTAACATAATTGCCATCAAAACTACAAGAGACATAAATCATAAATAAAGTAGCCGAACATATGGCTATAGGTAAAGTCTAGTCATAGGGAGACTAATGCTAATCTTCCTTTATTCTTCTACCCATCTCACGATCCACGCACTTCACTAGCTTATACCTGCTTATCCTGAAGGACACAACATTTTCATAAAAGCAAGTGTTAGCTAATAAAATTAGCTAAGTAAGATACACACATTTTGATAAAACGTTCTTCATTTTACTTTCATAAACTTCGTCATTTTACTTTCATAAACTTCGTCATATTTTACTTATCAAAATGTAACCACATTACATATTATCCACAACAATCATAGATCAACTCATACTCCCCTTTTCCCACATTGCATCACATTTCATTTCATATCAACATATACATCTTATCATCATATACCCATATCTTAATCAATATCTTATATCATATCAACATAGACTTACTACTAAACGTAACTTAACATCATATCTTGGCATATCACACATAAACTTGTCACACGTATTCATATTAGTACATATTCTCACGTCACATTATGATCTCACAACGTATAGCACATTTACTTCTTTCACACATATCTTATTATCAACTTAATCAGCTTAATCAACTGATTCTCACGTCTTACATATCACACATAAACATACCGCACATATATGTATAGCACATGTAGGATATAAACTCCTAATTGTGTCTATGCATCAATCTTATCACACGTCACAACACATCTTATTAAATCCCACGTCACAATTGACATGTACATCTTTCCCACATCTTACATCTTTAATCAACTTACATATTACACACTAGCTTTACCACTAGCACGATTTCCCACATCTTACGCACTAGCATTACATCTAGCACGATTTCCCACGTCTTACGCACTAGCATTACATCTAGCACGATTTCCCACGTCATTCTCACGTATTTAGCTATAGCATTTCCCACGTATTCATATCTTTCTTACTTTTACGCACTAACACTAAGGCTAGAACGATTTCCCACATTTCACACTTTACTTTAACATTAGGTATTTTCATTACCTAACTAATCCCACATCTACTTTAACGTTTAATCCCACCAACGTGTACAACTCATAACATTTCTTACGTGTATCTAGTGAACTAGACATTTCATACTTAAGTCTCACATATAAGCCCTCACATATCAATATCAAGGCATATCAATGACATTATCAACATCACAACACATATCATAATCATTTCATAGCAGTATAATTATAATCAACATAATATATATGCATATCACCCCTTTACTTTAAACGTCATCATATCATAATAAGCCACTTCATCATACATATATTCCCACATAACCTCCCGCATAACCCGGAAACCCAACACATATAAGATAATCCGATTAAGAGGTTAATTAAAAGAAAACTACTTTTGTTGTGCCTCCAGCGTGATAAAGACATGTATCTTACCTGACGACGAGCACAACGATCAACAAGCAACTTTAACGTATCTTTCTTGAGTTCCCAACTACCTATCACACACATATAATCGACATGTAACATAAACGGGACCTTAAAGAACATTTCCAAGTTCCCTAAACATCAACATAACTTATACCTAAGGTCTATGGGTCAAATGAGCACTAAAACAAGCCTAAACGACCACCAGACCCCCAAGTGCGTCGCACCTCCCTTTGGTGCGTCGCACAAAACACTCAGAACTTCACCCAGCAGGTGGTGCGCCGCACCCATCCCCAGGTGCGCCGCACCTGAGGTGCCGACCAGCAGAACTTGTTTTGTTTCTCCTAATTCACCTTCCAAACGAATCCCAAACCTCCACCACGACTTACACCCATTAAATTAACATCAAATAGGCCACAATTAAGTATTTAAAAACATCAATTGATCCTTGAATTAAATACAACAATGATTCATTCTTTAAAACACCCGAAAGACGTAAAATCGGTAACGTGTTGATCAAAAACTCAATACCTCAAGTGGGTTTCCAATTAACCACCTGGAATACACTCTAATACATCTAAAAACATTATTCATCATTAAAGTTTGCATCTTGATATAGTTAACCAACTCTAGCAATAATTTTACTCCCGAAAACGTCGTTTTTAACCGAAAACATCATCTTCCAATAACCCCAGCCCTCATGGTCGAATTTATAACCTAAATCCTTTAATATTAATCATGAATTGATCTAGAAATGAATCATTACCTGTACGGAAGATTATAGGATCAAGATCTATCAACTATCACTCCCGAATCGACCCGAAACCGATCAAATTCTCTATAGAAGCTTCTAGGGTTTTGAGAGCAGGTTTAAGGCTGCAAATTTCGTGGCTAGGGCTACTAATGAGGATATTAGGGCCTTTTTATACCTAAAATATCCAGCCACAAGTTTGCTAGTTCGACATCTAAGCCCTTATACTTTTCGTTAGCTCTATTTATCGCTTTAAGAGTCACTTAACGGCTACGCGACCCCTCGACCACACTTTAACTTCATCAAACACATAATTTACTTTATTAATTATCATCTTTAATTATTTTAAATCACTTTAATACATATCTCACGTTAATCAATTAATTCACACAAGCGCATATAAAACACGTAGTGACTAACGGTCACTAACGACAAGTTAACAGTCAACGTTAAAAGTCAAACTTGAAAAGTTTGGGATGTTACAATTCTCCCCTCCTTAATAGGATTCTGTCCTCAGAATCATCTCACGACATCAACACCTCATTTCATCTTCTCACTACTTTCCACACACGCATTTGTCAACGTTTTACCACTTAAAATTCAACCACATTTCCAATCATTTGTTTTCACCTCCACCCTTTCATTTCATCTTCTCACTACTTTCCACACCTCATTTCATCTTCTCACACTTTCCACACCTCATTTCATCTTCTCACACTTTTCCACACCTCATTTCATTTCTCACACTTTTCCACACCTCATTTCATTTCTCACACTTTTCCACACCTCATTTCATTTCTCACACTTTTCCACACCTCATTTCATTTCTCACACTTTTCCACACCTCATTTCATTTCTCACACTTTTCCACACCTCATTTCATTTCTCACACTTTTCCACACCTCATTTCATTTCTCACACTTTTCCACACCTCATTTCATTTCTCACACTTTTCCACACCTCATTTCATTTCTCACACTTTTCCACACCTCATTTCATCTTCTCACTACTTTTCCACACTCATTTCATTTTACCACTTTACACCTCATACATATCTCACGTTAATCAATTAATTCACACAAGCGCATATAAAACACGTAGTGACTAACGGTCACTAACGACAAGTTAACAGTCAACGTTAAAAGTCAAACTTGAAAAGTTTGGGATGTTACAATATGGTAATGTTGATAGGACCCGTAGAGACCCCTTTGAACTTTTGGCTCATGGTACATTTGATTGTTTTGGTATAATTATTGATTATGTCAAGTGTAAGAATTAAGGAGTTTTGGTCATTCCTAATGGGTCATTTTGTAATAGAAATGAATTTGATTGTGATTGAATATATTTTGGAAACTCATTATCCGTAACAGGTTTTGACGCAGATTTTACGAAAAGGTCATACCGAAATTTCTAATTTTTGTGTGTTGTCTTAAATTGTTCTTTAGAAACAGGTAAATATTGTTTTGATAATTGTAATTTTGAGTTGTAATGTTTTCAAGTTTGAGTCAAGTGTATAATGAAAATTTTGTGCAGACAGGAGCCCAGGTGCGGCGCACCTGGATGAGGTGCGGCGCACCCATGGCCAGACTTGATTTGTGCGACGCACATATATTCGCATGAAATTTTACACGAGGTCACTGGTCTTTTTGTGCGGCGCACCCTCTAAGGGGTGTGGCGCACTCTAGGTAAAAAAAATAAAATAAAAAATTACTACTTTTCGATTAAATTGGGTTGAGTCGTTTCAAGTGGTATCAGAGCCGAGGTTTAAGGGATTTAGGTATTTTATAATTACAAGGATACCTAGACTTAAACCATAGACGAGACTTGGCCTTATGTGTATAGTTTGGTTTCTAGTGACATATGAAAGTATTTAACGAATTTCACTTGAGACGTATTATAATATGTAATCATAATAATGACTGCAGCATTATTATCATTGCATATTATAATAGCTCAAGTTAAACCCGTTAAATATGGAAGTATGTTAGTATGAAGCTATAGGTTGGAGACCCTGCTTGGCAATGTGATTTTATTTATAGCTTTGCTTGTTGATTTGTAGGTTTGATAGAAAAGCTTGCATGACTAAATGGTTTGTTGAGCGTAATGATTGAAAATTTGAAATTGATTTGTGAGTTTAATGTGTCAGATGATGATTGTAAAGGATGAGGTGTGATAAATAATTGATGAATGTTGAATGTATGCGAATGAGTTGTGATATTATTTGGTATTTGGTGTAAGACCACTAGGTAGTGAGACCCGTGGCATCATTATTAGTTGGAATTAGAACATTGGGTAGTGAGACCCATGGCATTGTATTATTTGGTGTAAGACCATTGGGTAGTGAAGCTCATGGCATCGTATTAGTTGGTGTAAGACCCTTTGGGTAGTGAGACCTGTGGCATCATTATTGTGGTGAAATACCATACGAGGTATGACAATGAAAAGTAATTGTGTAGTAAAATGTTTAAATTGGTAGTTTAATGTGATGGATGCATGTTACATGTTAGTATAAGGTCATAGAGACTTGGACTTCAATTATAAAGATGATTATTTAAGTGCATGATTAAAAGACCATACGGAGTATGGCGAATGTGTTTTTGACTTTGATTACATGCTTTTCTTGAATGAGTATTTGACTACATGATGTCTGGTGTTAGAAATTAAGATGAAATTGACATAGTGAGAATGTGAGGATATTATAGTAGCAATGAACTTGTAAATGATAAGTATGATAGTTATAAAAGTTAAAACTTAACCTGAAATTTTTCGGGTCAATTTGTTTTATTTTCTTTTGGGAGCGTTTGACGTAATGTTTGAGGATGGGTTGGCTAAGCGTTTACGATATCAATATTTTGTGGGAGAAGAAGGCGGCCTATTTAAGGATCCCTATTGGAGAGTATACGTTATTTTTGGCGAAAGAAATGAAGCGGTCGATTTTTGTTGGTACTTTCGCTCATGTGTTTTGATAATCTTGGTATGGCAGTCAATTCTCTTATGTTTGGATCATCGACGCCGAAAGGAAACCACGGTCTAGGGAGAATATTCTTGTTGTTCGGGATTTTCTCAATGTCCTTTTCATGAATTTTATTCGATCTAGTCGTTCCCGAGAGGTATAAGTATCCTTTTCGATAAAATCAAAGATGGCATTATGCGCGTGTGTTTATCTATTCGTGAGCCCAATAAAGTAACAATTGAAGATGTGTACCTGTTGTCAAGATTTGATGTCCTACTCGATCGCTTGGAAGCAGTTTTGCATTATTTAAAGATGGATTTCCGTCTCATTAATCAACTTAAAGCACGCGATGAAGATGTTCCTAAAAATGCTATCTATACTCGTTGCGAGCACTTTGAATTCGTAGTTATGCCCTTCGATTTCATCAATGATTTTGCAATTTTCATGGGTCTTACGAATCGCAATTGTTTCTGTTATGTAATAAGTTCGTAATTGCTTTCATTGACAACGTTTATTCTTAAAGTCAATACGGTCACTAAGCTATTTTACGCGAAGTCTAGGAGATATTATAAAAGGAAAAGTTTTATGTAAATTCGTTGGATGAGCAGTCTGATTAGAAGAAGTGCAATTATCTCTATCGTGTGATTACCCAAAAGAGGGAATGAGGTTGATTCGGCTTGGAATAGTGCGGTGACGAAGTGGAGACAACCTACAAGATCAATATAGATTAAAAGTTTCGTAGTTGACGGGTGACAAATATTGTTCTATTTTCGGCCTTTTGAAGATAGTCTCACCGTTGATCGAATTAATTAGAAAGAATGTGAAGTGAGCTTGGAGAAAAGAATAAGAAGTTGAACAGAGTATTAAAAGAAATCAAGAATAATTGTTCCATTCACGTTTTAGAATCCATCGGAGTTGTTTTTTTATTATTTACCTTAAAATTTTA
The DNA here is from genome assembly GCA_034093135.1 of Erigeron breviscapus. Classification (NCBI taxonomy): domain Eukaryota; kingdom Viridiplantae; phylum Streptophyta; class Magnoliopsida; order Asterales; family Asteraceae; genus Erigeron; species Erigeron breviscapus. Next base: position 4,627,655 of record CM067169.1, on the reverse strand, counting down.
GTGTTTTACCTCTATACTGTCAAGTTTACCATTTGTTTTCGATCATATGAGTCTTTAAAGTATTTTCTTTTCGTGACAAACAATGAAAACTCAACAACTGTCAAGGAAGTCGATTAACTACTTTGAAAGATTATGTCTACGAAGTTTGGTGTCGCCCCGAGGAGATTGTTGCAACGAGAACCTAAGCAAACGAGGAGCCAGATTACACGAAATATTTTCTAAAGAATTTTGCGGACTCACTAGACGTCATGACAGAACTTAGAATCTTCCCCTTAACGAAACCAAAGCGAATTTGCTCCATGAAACCTATAAAACCTGAGTACTTCTTTATCTCGGTACAACAAAGGTGTGTCAAGAGTTAAAGAAAGAAAGTTAGTGACCGGAAATGAAGCAGAAGGTTATGAAATATGTTAAGAGTTGCCTCACATGTGCATAAGCGAAATCCTAACATCAAAAGTCTTATGGGAAATGTCAATCTTTGGAAACCTTCAAGTTAAAATGGGAGCACATCATGATGGACACGGTTACAAAATTTCTCAAGACGTCCCGAGACCAATCTGATTTTATCGGGTTGTTGCTAAACATTTGAGGAAGAACGCTCAAACCCTACCAATTCGAATACTCACAAGTCAGGAATTGTAGTCAACATTTATGCCGAGAAAGTAGTAGCGAGGCATGGAGTTTCCGTCTTCAATGTTTCTGGCAGATATTCGCGTTTTGCTTCATGCCTTTGAAGTAAATGTCAAGAAGAAATGGACAAGTTGAACGATAAGCACTGCATATTACCCTAGAGTGGATGGTCGCGTGAGGGAATCACCCAAAATTTTAAAGACGTGTTGTGAGCATGAATAGTTGATATTTGGCGGAACGTAGAATTTACACTTGTTCTTATTAGGATACTCATATAGCAATCACTATTGCGCTAGTATTCGGATGTCACCGTGTGGAATGTTGCTTGGTGGGTTATGTTGATCTCTTGATTTCTGGAAAGAAGTGGAGTAACTAGAGCTGTATGACATGAGTATGGACATGACATCGACTAAGAAAGTTAAAGCGATAAGATAACAACTTAAAGCGGGCCGTGATCAGCAAGAATCTTATGTGGATAAAAGAGAGAAACTTATCGAGATCAATTTTGGTATTTATATAATATGGAGTGGCGTTTTACTATTCTGCATGCGAAGAAGCTAGATCTTGCCTTAATGGTTCTTTCAGAATACATGCTCGAGACGACAAGATTACTGATTGTTTGGAATTGTTTGAAAAACTTTCAGAAATTTATTCTATCTTTCACGATACTCGTTTTATGAAGTATTAAACCGTCAAGTTTTCCCGTGTACTTTTAAAAGAAATCGAACTTCAAAATGAGCTTAAATAAGGCAATGTCGAGGAGTCTTTGGCCTTTGTGATGAATTTTTTTAAGAAGAGGGTAAATCAAGACAATATAATGGTGCAAAGTGTTATGAAAGCATGGAAGAATATCGTATATGTTAATGGGAAATTGGGAGAAAATATTTTCCGTAATGTCGTCGCTAGATGCGGCTTGGATCACGAGGTCGTGATCCGTTCCAAGTGGGGGAGAGTTGTAACATCCTAAATTTTTTTAAGCCAATGAAAATTAACCTTTATTATAGTTTTGATATTAAAATAATTTCCTAGTATTTTGTTTTTGGATACGAGGTTAATTTAGTTGGAACCTTAGCGGATAGCGGATAAATACCCACTAAATTAGAGAAATGGGGCGTGGCACTCCTAAGAAGTGCCAGCCAAATCCTTATGACTCATCTCTCCCTCCACCAACTTTTCTTCTACATTCTTCATAATTCTTATACTAACAAACATTAATCCTAATTTCTAATTCAATCTAAGAATCCTTCATCAAGAACAATAATAATAATCTTCCTTTATCTCATAAAATTGAAAAGTGGAGGTTTAATTGTGTGGTGGTGGTGTGTGGACTGATTTTCAAGAAGAAAAAGAGGAAAAGAAAAGTGTAATTTCAATCTCAATTTTTGTTATTTCCTTGAAGGTAAGATTTCTTTAACCTAATTTTGATTCTTGCTAAATTATCATTTAAAATTTGGGGTTCTTGAATTTGGGAAATTGGGGGTTTCCTTAAAATAAATTAATTGCTTCAATACAAGTTGGGGTTCTTGAAACTTAACCAAATTAGGGGTTTCTAGTTGGGTTGCATGAAAATTTTGATTAATGTTAGTGAGAACAAAATTTGACAGATTCTACCTCTGATTTTGCAACGAGTAAAACACCCCTGTATCAGATTATTCACGTGTTGATTCCTAAAAAGAAAATGTAGGTTTAAGTGTCATCTCGAAGTGGCCACTGGAATGGGTTAAAAAGGTGGAGTAGAACTCGAGTTATGAATTTTTGAAGTCAGTGTAGTCATTCTGAATTTTCAGTAAGAAACGATTCTGTGTTTGTTTTTGAAACGAGTAAAACACACTTATATGGGTCAAATCCTGTGTTGGTCACTGAAGATAAAATGTATCTATATGTGTTAACTTGAAGTGGCCACTGGAATGAGGTTAAAATATGGTGTAGAACTCAAGTTATGATTATTTGAAGTCAGTAAGGTCAAATCTGTTTTAGTCAGTTAGAACAGCAATTGTTTGTGTGTTTAAAACGAGCAGAAATCACTTTTAAAGGACAATTCACATGTTGGTCACTAAAGATAAAATGTAGATATATGTGTCATCTAAATTTGGTCACTGGAATCAAGTAAAAAGAGTGAGTAGAACTTGAGTTATGCTTGTTTGAAGTCAGCCTAGTCGAATATGAATATGATGATTTTGTTATGAAAGTGAATTTGGCTTTATGATAAAGATATAAGAGATTTATGTTTTGTGAACCAACCCAAGATTAATATGATATTGTAAAAGATGGGTTGGGTGTTAAAATGCTAATGATTTTGGCTAGGTGGCCTAGTATGTGATTGATGATCTTATATGTACTTGTGATTATTGCTAGGTTAAAAGCTTGTATATTGTGTTCTTGCGGTCTTCGTAATTGTTGATTTATGGTCGCGAAGGAGGTGAGTTTTTTTGCATACTTTTATATATGCCTTGGGTCAATTACCATATGATGGTGGATTTCGTGTGTGGTAATTGATTTGGCGTTGAGCCTAAGTAGTGGCTGTCTTTGATTACGGGCCTAAGTAGTGGCCATAGTCCATGTGGGACATTTGAGATATAGCTAATGTGGAGCATTAATATTGTTTATTGAGATTGTAATCATTTGCTTATATGGATCCATGTAATGCGTTGGCACAAAGGTGTGTATTATAGATATGGCACGACGGTGCCATAGGCTATATGCAATAGACCTTTATGCATTGTTCTCCTTCGTGTGTATTCACTAAGCTTTGCTTACCTTTTAGTTGTTTACCCTTTTTATAGGTTGTCCCGGATGTGGAAACAAAGACAAGTACTTGAAGTTCGAAGCTAATTTATGGATTTGAATGTTTTAGTTAAATGCGGAAAATGGTAATGTTGATAGGACCCGTAGAGACCCCTTTGAACTTTTGGCTCATGGTACATTTGATTGTTTTGGTATAATTATTGATTATGTCAAGTGTAAGAATTAAGGAGTTTTGGTTATTCCTAATGGGTCATTTTGCAATAGAAATGAATTTGATTGTGATTGAATATATTTTGGAAACTCATTATCCGTAACAGGTTTTGACGAAGATTTTACGAAAAGGTCATACCGAAATTTCTAATTTTTGTGTGTTGTCTTAAATTGTTCTTTAGAAACAGGTCAATATTGTTTTGATAATTGTAATTTTGAATTGTAATGTTTTCAAGTTTGAGTCAAGTGTATAATGAAAATTTTGTGCAGACAGGAGCCCATGTGCGGCGCACCCATGGCCAGACTTGATTTGTGCGATGCACATATAATCACATGAAATTTTACATGAAGTCACTGGTCTTTTTGTGTGGCGCACCTTCTAAGGGGTGCGGCGCACTCCAGCAAAAAAAAAATAAAAAATTACTATTTCGATTAAATTGGGTTGAGTCGTTTCAAGTAATCAATAAGAGTACCTTCCTGTTTGAATGCTATTAACTGCTCCATTGCTGCCCTAATATCTTCAAATACTTTTTTTTTTATGATAGGTCACCGGAAAACATGAGTTCACCGGAGAAGAGGATAAGCTCGCGAAGAAGAAAACAAATCAAGAATTCCAGTAGACATTGATTTTAAGGAGGAAGAGAATCAATAGACTTGTCGGAATCTCAATCGAAATCTTAATCGGATTTGCAATCGAAATCGGAATCGGAAGCACGCCGGAGAATCGGTGGCTCTAGATACCAATTGATAGGGATGAAATCATAGAAGGGAGAATTTAGAGAAGGAGAAGTTTTATCAAATCATGTCTGAGTCTTTATTCACATATGTATCAGACTATCAGTATATATCGTATACAACAACCGACTCACACACTTCTTTCCTATCTTGACACTTTCAACCCCTCTAATATCATTTATTACACTTATAGCTAAACTATACTTTGATATGTAACATATCCAATGGTGTTACTTGTTATGGAATTATTAATTGTTATATGTTTCTTTTATTTATATATTTATTAATATATGAGCAATCAATGTTTTAACATTGGGTTTCCAGATCGATTAATTTAGTTGGTTATGTTTCAACGGTTCGACAAATCATCAGTTCATTTCGTCAATTAGTTGGCTTAGTATGTTTAAAAGGGGTGATGTTGTTGGCGTGATGGTATACAATGGTCAGGGGCGGAGCCAGGATTTGTGATTAACAGGGGCCGGGTGACGAAAGATACAACTTAGTATATTGTTCACCTTATATATATTCAAACTTATATAGTTGTATTCAATATATAGAAAACTTAAAAGAGAAGGGGTTACATTAAAGTGTTTGAAAAACTAGAAGATTGTAAATGAAAAATGGAATTAAAGCATCTATGTAGCTAGTAAATTGGACCCACCACTACTGTATTCATATGGATCAGCTTAAACAAGTCAACTTACGGGCCAAAACTTCCGATTTCCACCATTTTTTCAGGCAACAACTTCTGATTTCCACCATTTTTCCTTCAAACAGCTTCGATTTCCACAATTTTCCCTTCTAACGGCTTCGATTTCCTTCATATTTCGTTTCATTGGATCGAGGGGGCTAAGCTATATATACCTCAAAAAATCACCTCCCAGACTATATAATATCCGTAACATTTTCGTCTATTGGGGGAGGCTTGGCACCCCCCAGCCCCCCTTGTCTCCGCCACTGACAATGGTGTTTGATGTGGTGCTATATGTGTGCTAGCTTGTGTATGTTGGTCTCATCCATAAGTGAAATATAGTGCAACTATTTAATAAATTATAGAAAAGTTGTTAAAACAAAAGGGAAGAGGATCCTTTAAAGTAGTTGAAAGCATCTTGACCTTTGGATTGAAATCAAAGGTCAAGATTCAAAGATTATCTTTGAATCTTGACCCTTGATTTTAATTCAAGGGTTAGGATCACCAACTTTACCAATAAAGTTATAAATAACTTTATATGATCCTCATCCAAACAAAAGATATAAGTTGTTACTTTTGTTCATGGGTTATAAAAACTACAAACGTCTAGTATTATTTTAGTGATATACAAATACAGATGGTCCTAAACTGGGATAAACGAATACCAAATAAATCGTAATTTAAGACCTTATAATAACAAAACAATACAATGCCCAATTTGATAAACAATACAAGTTAAAAAAAAACAACCTACAATAAAATCGTAATTTAAGACCTTATCTTGAAACCTTAACCGTTATTGAGAAATCCATAATTTCAAAGAAGACCGACAAAACTATTATAATGAATTAAATCATATAACACAAAACTATTACAAATCCTAATATTTATTGTTACATATTACGAAGACATGTTTAGCTTCCTCGTGGCGTTTATAATAAGGATATTTGATTGGAAAGTATTTTAACTTGTCCCAAATATCTTTATTGGGGTCAAAACAAAAAAGTTCTCTATTGTGAGGAAAACCCCCGGCTAAAACGTCTTTAGAGGGTCCGCGATCAGGTAGCCGGTTAACTTCATTTTTAAATTTCGTTTTTCATTTTTTCTTTGCCTATGTGGATATTACATGTCATTTTATATTCTAAATAATAAAAATAAAATTTATATAATACAAAATAAAAATTAGAGTAAACGACATAAATCGTCCCTGTGGTTTACTCAAATAGTCACGTTTCGTCCCTGTGCTTCAAAAACGTCATGGATCGTCCTTTATAGGAAGAAAAGCTTCACGTTTCGTCCTTTGACTATTTGACCGTCAACCCACCTCCGTTAACCCCCCACGTGCCTCCCACGTGAGGGGTATTTTAGTACTTTCCTAAGCATAAAGGACCAAACTTGATCATTTATGTATTTAAAGTAATCATCATCATCCTCATAAAAAACCCATTTTCCAGAAAACAAGATCTGTATGTGTATGTGTATGTATATGTATACACATACAAATGTTTACACACAAAAACAGATTCAAAAGAACAAAAAACATCCATGGAAACTAAACAAAGAAAAAAACATACACATTAAATAGAACTTCGATCTTTGACCGGCCTAACATTTGTCAAACCCCATTTAATCAATCATCATCATTAATTTTCAACCCCATTTATACATTCATCATTATCACTTAAATATAAGAAATAAAAATCTGATTATATATCAAAAACATATAGAATCTCATATCATCAATCAACTTTGTCTATATATCACCAAAGAAAATATATATACTATCATAAACGTTTATATCCAGAAATGAAGTGTATTTTGGCAAATTCCAGAAACTTAAAAGCAAAAAGAGAACTAGAGCATATTTCTCTGATCATGACCACTCTGTCCTATCATCAAAGAAAAACAAAAGTATATGTTTGTTTATATCAAAGAAAATGATAGAAAAATAAGGGCTGATAGAAAAATGATTAACAATCCCAATAACCTTTTTGTAGTTGTTGTTCAATAACGTCGGCAGTGATGGTGATGGAATTGCAAGGTCTTGGTGATGGTCAGATAACTCCGGCAATCCCTATGGTGAATCCATCGGATTTATACACCAATCAGATTTCCGGTCACGTTTTGCTTTCAATCCAGATCTATACACCAATCGGATTTCCGGTCACTTTCCCTAGCGAGCCGCTCGATTTCCTGACCAATGGCTCAAATTTCCGGCCAATAGTTCAGATCTGATGAAAAGTTCCGGTTACTTTCCCTAACTGATGAAATTTTCCGGCCACCGGTTCAGATTTCCGGTCACTTTCCCTAACTGATAGAAATATTCAGATCTGTTTTTTGTGTATGAGTATATTTGAATGTGTATATACGTATATGTATATTGATTTCCATAGTTATGTTTGTTTGTGTGTGTATATATATTGATTTTTAGATACATGTATGTATGTATTTAAGAAAGAGAAAGAAGATCTGTAGTTAAGAAATAGAAAAAAGAGATTCCAGACAAAAAAGAGGTAGGGAAAAGACATGACTACCCCTCATGTGGGAGGCACAAGGGGGTGTTAACGGAGACGGGTTGACGGTCAAATAGTCAAAGGACGAAACGTGAAGCTTTTCTTCCTATAAAGGACGATCCATGACGTTTTTGAAGCACAGGGACGAAACGTGACTATTTGAGTAAACCACAGGGACGATTTATGTCGTTTACTCTAAAATTTACATGTCATTTTTGTATGTTACTGCATATTTCCAGATTATATCTCATACATTCATGCGTATCTATCTTCGAACATATATATACATATATAAGGAAAACTCCCTACATGGCTACATCTATCATACATACATCTATTTTATGTATCTCACATAAAGTACAGGAGCACATAAAGTCCGATTGGACAAAACCCAAATACACTTAATGGTGGTGGCGGCCAATCTAACAAGGGTAACCCTTTTACCCCAAAAAAAATTGGTGGTGGTGGCCGGTGGGTTGCCGGAAGTTGCGAGCTATATATATATACACACATCATTGATAAACTAAATGAAGGATATCCATAAGACAATAAACCAAAATAGATCTAAAAATCGAATCGGAATCTGCTAAAAATGAGATCTGATTGTTTGTGGGTTTTGCTTGAAACCGAAAATAACCAAGAAAGATTGGTTGGGGGGGGGGGGCTGTGGCCGCACGGTGGTAACCTTCAGGCGGTGCGGCGGCGACGACGCGACATGGGGGTAGCGGCAGAGGTGTCGTCGGGTGGTTGTATGGTTGTCCATTGTTGCTCGGATGATGATGGAGGTTATTTTTGTAGCGTTTTGAGGTGTACCCCGTTTTCCGGCGAGGTGGGTGGCGGTACGGCGATGAGGGTACGTGGCCGGAATCAGAAAAGGGAGAGAGACAGAGGGAGAAGAAATAGAAACTGCAAGTGTTTAATCCATATCTATATATTATCGTGTGTTGTCTAGCATTAGGAAAGCTATGATTATTCCATAATTGTTATGTATTTTTTCACAAATCGAAACAAAAACTACAAACGAGTGTGTGTCTGTGTTGGCTAACTATTTAGATTCAACTAATTTGTTGAAGCACATGGTAAGAAAATTTGTCTGCAAATGTTATATCATATATATATATATATATTGAAGAGATCAAGTGAGAACCAACATATATGGTAGAACCGTGAGAACCATTAAAAAATCATCTCTTTGCCCTTAGAGTTAAGGGCTACGCTCGTACCGTATACAACCGTCACCATCTCTTGGATCCATCAAATCCATACCATTCCCATATGCGTCCGGTGACAACCCCTTTAGAACGGATGAGGGCAACGCCCGTACCGTATCCATACGTTTTCAACACGTAACCCATATGATTTTTTACAAAAAAAAAAAAAATTTAATTTTTTTTTGGAATGGGTTTTTGTTAAAAGAAAATAAAAAACAAAAAAAAGTTTCAAAAAATGAAAAATAAAAATTAAAAAATAAAAAACCACAAAAAAAAGAAAGAGGGAGGAAACTAGTGGTTCTCACGGTTCTCTCCATATTTGTTGTTGTCACGTTAACCCTACCCTATATATATATATATATAACTAGAGTTTTTTACCCGCTAATGTGTGGACCCTTAAAAGACGTTTTAGCCGGTTTTGTTCCCCACAATAGAGAACTTTTTTGTTTCGACCCCAATAAAGATATTTGGGACAAGTTAAAGTACTTTCTAATCAAATAGTCCTTTATAATATTTAGACTTCTTTTCTTAAAATTTGAAATTTTAAATGGAGTATAATATATCGACTATTTTGCTCTTTAAACATATCTACTAATTAAATGAAAAAAATCTTATATTAATCACACATTTAACAAATTTAAATAAGAATCAATTGTAAATATTTCATATATCATTCTTTTAACCATACGACCACCATATAAATACGGTGGTCGACAAGGCAGCCGCAATCATTCCCGAGTCGTGCATCATACGATGCAATTATGCAAAGTCATGAATGCAAGTGAGTTGTAATATCACGTAAAAAGTGAGTTTTTTTCCAAATTGGTGTGATTGAAAAATTTATTTACCAAACTAGTATGGTTTCAAAAATACCATTTTAGTATAAAACCTAATTAAACATTATATTTATTATATATAAAAACAAAAGAAATCCCTAATGACTAATTGAAAAACTCATCTCACGTCTCTTTATCTTCTTCCACCCTGTTCTTCTTCAACCCATCTTGTATCAGACTAAAGACCATCTACCATCAACCCTCTCTGCAACACCCCTCTCCGTCATCGCCTTCATCTGAGAATCATATCAATCTGTTGCTGTAACATCATGTTTTAGTAGTAGTTTTTGTTTGGTGGAGTACTAGAGTCTGATGTATTAATTTTGTTGGTGAGGAAAATTTGTGTTGCAGATCATGTAGTTTAATGCGCAGGTATATATTCTGCATTTTGTTAAGAGGCTTTGGTGATGATGGTCATAACTTAGTTACAAGTACATGAGGGGACCATTGCCTTTTGTCTTTCTAATGTTGTATGTATCATCTTTTGTAGACCATTCATAACCGTTCATCCTTTCACCTACATTTTTTTCTGTCACATCAGCATCATTTTTTCATTTTTTTCACCTTTACTTTTCCCTTAACCATTCACCTATCATTTGGTCCCCACTTTTATTTAATTAAAAACACAATACCCTACAATCTTTCACTCTATATCCAATCAAAATAAAAGTAAACAAGAAAAAATGTATAAAAATAAAATGAATCCCACATTTTGTCTTTCTAACTACCTTCCTCCTTCTCCTTCACCTTCACTCATCACTCACACTCCTTAACCATTCACCCTTTTCACCTTTACCCTTCACCTACCTCTTTCACTTATCTTTACAAATGGTTTGTCTTTGCTTAAATCGTCTTCTGCAGACACATGCAGTCTTGGTTTGTAAATGATATTTGGCAGCATACTTTCCATTAATTTGGGCTGTCATCACTGTGTAAAAACCTCTAGAAATAAAGGCATCTGTTATATTTTTTCTTTTTTTTTGTTGGGGGTCTTATAGTTGAATTAGTTAAAACAAAAGTATTTGGTAAGATTACAGTATAGCAAGCGGTGGTGGATCTACGTTGTATTGAAGAATTTGATGGTCCGCATATATAAATGGCCTTTGAAATTTGAATTGTACGATAAGTGTGGAATAGCAATTGTTAACTGATTCTGTTTTTTGTTTGTTTTTATATATAATAAATAATTAAATATGATGTTTAATTGAGTTTTATACTAAAATGGTAAATACTTTTAAAACCATAGTTTGTTAAATAAGTTTTCCCGTTACACCACTTTGGAAAAAAACTCCGTAAAAGTCAAGGAACGGGACGTCATTTACATGATAAAAATAGTACGGACTAGTAGAAGTAACGTAAAACGCACTCACAGTGACGTGTCATAATACAAATCTCTTAGATTAAAATGAACGGCTGAGATCGGAATACAACACATCCCGGCATTCCAGACGATCCAATCCTCTTTCACACACAATGACACAAACCAATCAATGAAATTCCAAATTATTCCCCCAATAATTTTTCATTCATAGTATTTTAATCTATTGATTTTACCAATCTTTAATTATACATATAATATAATTTTATATATATACATTTTGTATCTAAGACACCATCTGACTAGAAGAATAATCAAACTCCGTAGATCACTCAGGTATGAAAATCTCATTTCAATTATATATGTTAGTATTTGTTGTTATAAACTTATAATAATGGAGGATTAGGGTTTGTGATAATTGATTAATGTATAGTTTTTTGATTTTATTATTATTGATAAATAAATGGAATGGAAATAGGGGAAATGGTGAGGTGGTGGTGGTGTTTGAGTTAGGAGGATGGAAAAGAAAAGAGTGGATGAGAGTGTGCAACTGCCAGCTCCAGCTAAAGTAGATAGATTTGGTTTCGTTAAACCCGAACATATTCATTCTCCACCTGATCGATTAGCGAAAACCAAGTCGTCTTTCGAGTATCAGAGGTAATGCATGTTTTTTGTTTCATTTTAGCTATTATTTGTTAGGAGCAGATCAAGTTAGGTTTAAGATATTGTATAAGTGCACCGAAATGTATCCAACTTGTCACGTTATGATATTGTATGTATCCGGTTACCTCTTGGCAGAGTAACTGGTTTTTGTTACTGTTATATTAGTTGCTACACGTCGAATGTCGTTTGAGATTATTAGTGTATAAGTTATATATGAGGTCATATACATAAAATAAGATTCAAAACTTAGATACACAAAATAGACGGTTTGGAAGTTGAATACATTCAATGGAAAAACGTGACAAGTTGGATATCTTTCGATGCATTAAACCTTATTGCATTGTGCATACTTACTTGTATCAAGTATGTATCAAGTTACTACATTTCATTTGGAACTTAGATATATTCATAATTTGCATATGACTTGTGAGTTTTTCAACTACAAAATTTTGGTAGTAGTGGTGTTTTTTTTTGTGTTATGTGGTTTATTGTTTGATTGAATCACTGAGACGATGGATGAATAGGGAAGAAAGGAAGCTTAGGAAATGGAGAAAAATGATAGGTGTTGGAGGTAGTGATTGGAAGCATTATGTGAGAAGGAAACCACATGTTGTTAAGCGTCGTATACGAAAAGGAATACCTGATTGTTTGAGGGGTCTTGTTTGGCAATTGATTTCTGGAAGTCGGGATCTTTTGTTGATGAACCCTGGTGTTTATGAGGTATTCCTGATATTCAAATCTTTATATTAGTTTAACGTTTGGTTTACCATCTTATAACTACTTTGAGTTAGTCTAAAGCTTTCGCTGATGATTAATTGATTACTTTTGTTGCAGCAACTAGTGATATATGAGACATCAGCTTCTGAGCTAGATATAATACGGGATATATCTCGTACTTTTCCTTCACACGTGTTCTACCAGCAGAGACATGGACCTGGCCAAAGATCACTTTACAATGTGTTGAAGGCCTACTCTGTATATGACAGGGACGTTGGATATGTACAGGTATATCCATTTAAAGTACATTACAATGAATATCTAACAATTTTTGGAGAAGGCCCGTGTATCAAAAGTTGCTTTCAAATGCAGGGTATGGGATTTTTAGCCGGTCTCTTGCTGCTTTACATGAGCGAAGAAGATGCATTTTGGCTGTTGGTGGCATTACTGAAAGGAGCTGTCCATGCTCCAATGGAAGGATTGTATTTGGTAACTTCTACTATACCGACAAGTCTAAAACACTTCATTTTATTCTTCATTTCTTCAACGTCTTATCTATCTGTGATTTCTTTGTATTTCTTTTGAATGTTGAGTTCTTGGTGTTGGGTGCAGGAGGGATTGCCTCTTGTTCAACAATATTTGTTTCAGTTTGATCTTTTGATGAGGGAGTATCTGCCAAAGTTAGGCGAACACTTTACACAAGAAATGATAAACCCAAGTATGTATGGAAGCCAGTGGTTTATTACTGTTTTCTCATATTCTTTCCCTTTCCATCTGGCTCTTCGTATATGGGATGTTTTTCTCTATGAGGTTAGTGGCGTGTAGGAAGTATGAAGCTCTTGCTGAACTCATATAAAGATATAGATAAACTGGAAAACGAGAAAAGAAGTTTGCTTATTAATAACTTTCTTTTATATGCTATGCACAGGGTGTCAAGATTGTTTTTAAAGTTGGTTTGGCGCTGTTGAAATTTTGCCATGATGACTTGGTTAGTGGCTCCCAAACCTTTGTGTTAGACTCCAATTAAATTTTGAAGTAGATTATATATCACTAAAATATGTTATTTGTAGGTAAACTTACCATTTGAGAAACTTATTCATGCTCTTCGGAACTTTCCCGATGATGCAATGAATCCAGATAAATTGCTTCCACTGGCCTACTCATTTAAGGTACCACTCTCTAATTGTTGCATGAACTGAAAGATAGATTTGTTGTGTGGGTGGGTGTGTGTGGGGGGTCCACAATGTCGAAACTAACATCTTTGTAATTAATGTTTAAATGTTTTCATCCAATAAAAGTTGTAACGTTTTTACCGATAGTCCTTGTAAGGGCGTCTCAACAAGATGAAGGCGGAACCAAAAGTTTGATTATATATGTACGAATATTGTACTGTATGTCACCTAATTCAAATTTTGGGCTAGTGATTATTGCCTAAGTTTTTACCAAAACAATGTTTTGTAACTAAAGTTAAAATAAGCGGTCTCAACCCGCATGGTACCAATAGTGTTTTTTTATGTATAGTTCGTACGGTGTATACTGGATATGTGGCTGTATGGTCTGTTGGTATCACAGTATTGTCTCCAGTGTTTCACACTTCTACTCCCTATAGCATATTGTTAATGGATTCTAAACCACAAGCCACAAGGTTGCCTTATTCCATAGCTTTGCCTCACATACCAATACTTCCACCAACTTGTCGAAAACATTTGGTGCCATTGTTAGAACTATTCGAGTATATGCGTTAGAGTCATCATGACAATGCTTCTTATAAGCGTGATTTGAGGTGCATCCAGGTGTTCATGGTTTTCAGTATGAAAAATCATGGACAGGGAGCTTCCTTTCTTTAAGTGTACTTCTGACGGTTGTGTCATACTCCAGTAGTCCAGTGCTCATGGCATCTTCGTAAAGCTATTTTTCAAGTGAAATTGTTGGACTATACTTAGGATGGAAGGGGTATAACATACATATAATAGCGGTGTCCACATTACCCATACATATATAACTTGACTTGAACCAAATGGGTTTGGGTTATGTAGGTCACCTTATTCGGCTTTCGGGTGAGTTTGGTACCTGAATTAAAATGTTTTATGTAGTTTGGTATGTGGGTTGAATAAGTAAAGAATGGGGTAACCCGAATGCCCCATATTATATTTTCATTGAATTGTATGAACAAATGTGTTTTGTGAGGTTTGAAGTCTATAATTGATTAATAGTCTCACCTTTTTTTGAACTTTATTACTTCTTTTCCTTTCAATATTTGCATTGATTCTATCAACTACTTCTAATTTGGACGTTTTGTTACTATGAATTTTTTTTCTTCTTTTTTTTGATATAATGCAAGTTCCAAGTTATGATATATTTCTACACTATGTACATGAGCACATTATCTTGCATTCATGCATACATGAGCCACTTTTATAGTATTTTTGCAATTTTTGTGCTAAATGAACATAGGGAAGAACCCGATTTATTTGGGTTGATTTTGGATACAGGATTCCCGACCTGACCCATTCCAAACCCAAATAATCCAAAGTTTTATCTGGTTTGGGTTACAGGTTAGTTTATACTCTTCAAAACCCGAATAACCTGACTGATTAACGGCCCTAACTTACAATGCATGTCTAAAATAAGGCTATATTTCAAACAAAAGAGTAATGATAAGCATTCACTGCCTGTATACCTGCACGGGTACAACTGTTTATATATTAAAAAAAGAAAAGAAAAATGTCATCCATAATCTTCTGCTGCCTGAGCAACTCTTAAGTTGTGCAATCTGATTTGTCATATTGTCATCTATAATTTTCTGCGGCTTCTGCTCACTTAGGTATCAAGGCGTTTGGAGGAACTTAAGCAAGAGTACGAAAAGAAAAATGGAAAGCTAGCTGCATCCAAGGCAAAGCAAAAACAACTGCAGCCTGCTTGAGTGGGAAAAACAAGCACATCTTAACTTTGTAAATACATGGAGAATTCGATTCTTTATGATGTTCCTGAGAATCATCATTCGCACAAGATTTTGTAACTGGGGATCTGAATATTTTGTCTCGGATATCATTATATATTGAGTGTTTTTGTTAGCGAAGCCTTTTTGACTTGGAGAACTTTGAATGTTTGTTAATGAAGCTTAAGAAATTGTAGATGATAGTTGTTCATGTGCATATTTAAAGTTTCAGATGGGCATAAACTTCTTTTAACTATATTTTTGGGAGTAAATTGCATTTTTGGTCCTTGTGTTATCACCCAATTAGCAAGCACAGTCCAAATTCACTTATCGTTACAACCGTAGTCCAACTTTCAGCTTTTGGTTGCACTCTCAGTCCAAAAGTTGATGGTCGTCTATTTTTCAACGTTAGTTTCGTCATGTGAGAGACACGTGATGGGTAGAAAAGTCATTTTAACTCAAACCAAACCATTCTTGCAATTAACTAAAAAATAGGAGTACCATCTCCAGATTTTTCCAACTTTATTTTTTTTCCAGCTTTTTTTTTCCCTATGTTCATCAATCAACTAAAAAACATACCATCTCCAAATATTCACAAACATAAATCCCCATACACACAAAAATCTATTTCTAGAGTTATACATATAATACATACATAAGCCCATATCATTAACATCACAATAACAACAACTATTTTCAGATCTTCCCAATTCTTTCATTCCAATACAAAATCTTTTTAATCCATATACACACACAAATATATATATATATATATATTATTCAGAATATATACATTATTCAGATCTTTTCAACAAATTAAACAAAAATCTATTACTTACCATCTACATCTGTATATATCCCCGTCGTTGATTTTGACTAGCTAGATGTGTATTGTTACTTAACCATTAATCTCGAGAAGCTTTTCTGAAAAATAGGTCGGTTTCAAAAACAAGCAAACCCATTGAAGAATTAGATCTAATCCTTAGATCTGAAAAATGGCATCAAAACCTTAGAAGATTATAGAGTGGTCAGTGGTTTGATGGAGGAATTAATAATAAAGAAAAAAGACCAAGGGTGTATGTATGTATTTTTTGTGGGTTAGTTTTCTAAATATTTGATTATAAAAAATCTGCAAATCGGTAGGTATATATATATATATATATTATTATTATATATAATATATATATATAATATTATATATATATATATATATATATTTCATGATGATGACTGAAATGGATGGTGGATTTTACATATATTTGTTTGAGTATTCTTTTTAACGAAATATGGAAATTAGTGAATTTTTGATGAAATTTTTATATATATATGGATATAACGACGAAATAGGAATTTAATGATGAAGATGATGTTTGTTATTAAGATGATGAATTAGTGTAAATTGCATTTTTGGTCCAGTGGACGATATTGCCCCTCACTTGAACGACATATGACCTAACTAACGTTGAAAAATAGACGACCATCAGCTTTTGGACTGAGAATGCAACCAAAAGCTAGAAGTTGGACCGCAATTGCAAGATAAGTGAATTTGGACTGTGCTTGCTAATTGGGTGATAACACAGGGACCAAAAATGCAATTTACTCTATTTTTGGTGACTGAGAAAGAATAGGAATGGAATATTTAGTCATACATAATACATAATACTATTATACTAATTGATAGGTCTTGGAACATGATTAAAAGTGATAGGTCTAGCAACACAATTAAAAATCCCTTTTTGATACATATATAGTCGTAATTACTGATTAAGATTAAGATTCACAAAGAGTCTACATTAATTAATACAAAAAATTTTAAACATATTTGTCACATGTAGCAATATTTTTGAAAAGCGTTTAACAATAAAGAAAACTTTCACGGCTGAAATTAAGCGAATCCATTCTCAAGGGTATATTTATTCATCTTCAACAAAAAACACGTGTGAAGAAGTGAGGGAGGGCATTAGAGTTTGGCGGTATTTTCTCCTAATTTGATTCTGAGCCACGAATCGATAAGCCTAAGCGTATATAAATTCCAGCACCGGCCTTTCACATATTTCCGATCGATTATAAAGTACCTACTCGATCCATTCATATCATTATTTGATTTATAATTTAAATCAATCAATTATCAATTAATCAATCGGTATGTGTATATTCCTTTTAATTAATTATATATAATTGCGTTTGTAACATCTATTTGTATTTGATAATAATAGTACGTAATAATTTTACAGGCTTTTGATCCATTTGAGCCTTTCGTATTGCGGATCTCTCTCTTATTATTATTTCATTCGTTTTACATCCGTAAGTTTTCTTCATCTTCTTATTTTCGTATGTTTGATAATTGTAATTTCATTTAATCAATTTTTATTTTATTTGTTATCCATATATATATATATCATGACTATATACCCTATCGTTACAAAATTTAACAATTGTTCGTTTATGTTTAGCCGAACAAATAAAACATGAACACGACAAATACACTTGTGTTCATGTGTTGTTTTGTTTAGGCTTAAGATGAATGAATACGAACATTTAACAAATTGATATTTTTGTTACAAAAAAAATAAGAATTTTTATATGCTTGCCAACACCATTCAAAAAGTTTAAATAACACAAACAAATGAACTTAAACAAAATGCACCAATATACAATGTTTAAAATATACATAATACAGTAATAGTTTTTTCATACATGAGGTTATAATACCTGTTGCAACAACCAAACAATTGCCTACTTTTCAAGTAGGATTTAAACAAAAAATATTTTTTTTTTGTGATTTAATCATATAGGGGATTGTGGTGGATTGATTGTGAGGGAAATTTTAAAAACCAGACTGCTTGTTCAGTAGACATCATTTTCCTTTAATTTTAAATATGTTTGGGGGTCCTATTCTATCATAATATATGTTAAATATACATGTAAAATGTATACAACATACTTAGATATAAACAAACAAACAAAAAAAACCGAACAACTTACAAACATTAGTGTGGAGATCTTGTTCATATCATTCCTTTACTAAACAAACAAACATAAACGAACTTTCCAGTCCACCGAACAGTTACAGTGTTTGCGGAATGTTCTGTTTATTTACAGCCTTAAGGTTTATCCATGTTTGTTTCTAAGTTCATTTTCGATTACGAATATATATCTGCATTTACTAATGTTTTACTATAATGCGTGCAGGACGATTGAATGATCAATGGAGTCAAAAGCTGGCAAAAAGTCTAGTAGTAAATCCTTATTTTACGAAGCTCCCCTTGGTTACGGTATTGAAGACGTTCGACCCGACGGTGGCCTAGAGAAGTTCAAGTCTGCTGCTTACTCTAACGTGAGTCCCTTTTTTCGTTATGCAGTTTTTCATTTCCAAATTCTTGATGTATGCTGACCAGCTGTTCTTTTTGTTTCTGTTTGCAATCTTGCAGTGCACCCGCAAGCCATCCTGAGTTTTTATAATTCGTGCTGCATAACCCCTGGATAATAGTTTCCGGCTTTATTTATTTTGCTACTGTCATTTTTTCTTCTTTCCGTTTCCTTTGTTCTCCCTTTCCTCTTTTTGCAACAAAACTTTCTAAATCAAAATGGCGTCACAAGTGTCTGCAATTGGATTTGAAGGCTTTGAAAAGAGGCTCGAGATTTCCTTTTTCAACCCTGGTCCCTCTGTTGACCCTGCAGGCAGAGGCCTGCGGGCCTTGGCCAGGAACCAACTTGATGAGTTTCTGGCACCGGCTGAATGCACCATTGTTTCTTCATTATCAAATGATTTACTGGATTCTTATGTCCTTTCGGAATCCAGTCTCTTTATTTACCCTTATACCCTCATTATCAAAACCTGTGGCACCACTAAGCTACTCCTTTCAATCCCGACTATACTTGAGTTAGCCGATGCACTGTCCCTTAGTGTGAAATCCGTAAGATATACTCGTGGAAGCTTCATATTCCCTGGAGCTCAGGTTTATCCTCACCGTAGCTTTACTGAAGAAGTGATGGTCCTTGATAGCCACTTTGGAAAGCTTGGTTTGCCCAGCAATGCATATGTCATGGGCGGTGTTGACAAAGATCAGAAATGGCACGTCTACTCTGCTACTGCTGAATCAGCAGATTCCACTACACTGACCAGACCTGTTTATACTTTAGAGATGTGCATGACCGGTTTAAGTAAAAGGAACGCATCTGTGTTTTTCAAGTCCGAGTCAAGATCTGCAGCTGTGATGACTGAAGATTCAGGGATTAGGAACATCCTTCCTGAATCCGAGATTTGTGATTTTGATTTTGACCCATGTGGGTACTCAATGAATGCTATAGAAGGAGACGCGATCTCCACCATTCACGTTACACCAGAAGATGGCTTCAGCTATGCTAGCTTTGAAGCGGTTGGTTATGACTTTAAGTCCATGGATTTGACAAGTTTGATTGAAAGGGTGTTGGCTTGTTTTCAACCTAGTGACTTTTCTGTGTCTTTGCATGGAAATGACTTGAAAGATCTCAACTTGGAAGACAATAATTGGAATGTGAAGGGTTACAATGTTGAAGAAACAAAGTTTGAAGATTTGGGTGAAGGAGGGGGCTCAATGGTGTACTATGGATTTGCAAGGGGAGGAAGTATCTGCGGGTCTCCACGGTCTACTCTGCATACGTGCTGGAGTGAAACGGAGAATGAGGAAGAGTAAGTGAAAGAAAAGATTTAAGACGTTGGCGAAATATCAGTTGGATGTCTTGGGTGGTTATGCTGTATATGAAGGCTCCGGGTTGGTCTGCAGTTACTGTTTGCAACTGGCTGGAGTCGATAAATTGGGGAAAAATTTTTGCTTCCGGTTTTGGTGTATTTACTATCTGGTACTGCAGTATGGTCCTTTGTTATTTTCGTTTTTGTTTCATGATCTAAAAACAACACTGTATGATGACTGTTTCATATGTAAGTTGGAATATATTATGAGTGTTGTTTTGAACTTTTGGTAATTGGGATTATTGAAATGATTTTGTGTTGATTTGAGTGATATGATTCAAATGTTCTAAAATGTGAAAATTTGGTATGATCTCTAAATTATTTCAGAATCCCTCGACAAATGTGGTTTCATAGTTGCAGTTTCCTCTTCCTACTATATCAACAGATTATCCATCAAGTTTATCGAACTTGAAACATAACAGGCTAGCCAAGTAGCTTAGCTAAGCAACTTTTAGTAATCATGATTATGAGTGGTAACAAAGATGATTAACCAAGTTTTATAGATATGTTTTTTCGAAAAGATTATTGATAGATATGAGCACTTTTCGTTTATTGTTGAAGTTTGATGGAGCTTTTAACAAAAACCAGTGAAAGGGGACCATGATTACCGGTAAACAGTTAACGTGAGGAGGTTTCTAAAAACCCCCGAGTGTTTGATTTAAATGTATTTTTAAAAAAATGTGAAGTGTAAAGTAAATTTACCTTTAACAAAATCCATTCAAATTTGTATTTTGTTTCAAAATGTATTGGCCAAAATATATTGAACAATATGAAAGGTGATACCAAGTAAACTAACCCTACATTAACGAAAAGTTTCAGTTATCATAAGGCATTTTAAACCCCTATGGATTACGAGTACTATATTGTACGAAAGAAAGTCGCGCGTTGCGGCGGTGAGATGGTAGGGGTGATAGGTCATAGAGTGTGATAGGTCATAGGAGGTGATAGGTCATAGAGTGTGATAGCCAAATGCCTTAGCCGTACGGGCTCCGCCCTCGGATTAAAAAATTCGTCGAAAGTATATCGAATGACATCTCTAATGAAAGAGCATGAAATTTTAAGAACATCCATATGATTTTTATAATTTATTGATGTACGGTTTTTGAGATAAAAGATTTTGAATGAATTAGAGAAATAAAATGATTTATGGAGGAGAGAGAAAAATGAGTGGTTGAGATTTGAGGAGAGAGAGAAAAATGAGTGGTTGAGATGGTACATCACGCATTAGAGTTTGTACATTGTTGAAAGTTGAAACTAAAAACCTTATTTGCTTTATAATATACGAGAGAAAGTACCCGCGCGTTGCGGCGGTGAGATGGTGGGGGTGATAAGTCATAGAGTGTGATAGGTCATAGGAGGTGATAGGTCATAGAGTGTGATAGCCAAATGCCTTAGCCGTACGGGCTCTGTCTTCGGATTTAAAAATTCGTCGAAAGTATATCGGATGACATCTCAAATGAAAGAGCATTAAATTTTAAGAACACCCATATAATTTTTATAATTTATTGATGTACGGTTTTTGAGATAAAAGATTTTGAATGAATTAGAGGAATAAAATGATTTATGGAGGAGAGAGAAAAATGAGTGGTTGAGATTTGAGGAGAGAGAGAAAAATGAGTGGTTGAGATTTGAAGAGAGAGAGAAAAATGAGTGGTTGAGATTTGAGGAGAGAGATGGAATTGAAAGTTGAAAGTTGAAACCTTATTTGCTTTATAATATACGAGAGAAAGTACCCGCGCGTTGCGGCGGTGAGATGGTGGGGGTGATAGGTCATAGAGTGTGATAGGTCATAGGAGGTGATAGGTCATAGAGTGTGATAGCCAAATGCCTTAGCCGTACGGGCTCTGTCTTCGGATTTAAAAATTCGTCGAAAGTATATCGGATGACATCTCAAATGAAAGAGCATTAAATTTTAAGAACACCCATATAATTTTTATAATTTATCGATGTACTGTTTTTGAGATAAAAGATTTTGAATGAATTAGAGGAATAAAATGATTTATGGAGGAGAGAGAAAAAAAATGAGTGGTTGAGATTTGAGGAGAGAGAGAAAAATGAGTGGTTGAGATTTGAGGAGAGAGAAAAAAAATGAGTGGTTGAGATTTGAGGAGAGAGATGGAAATGAAAGTTGAAAGTTGTGGGACATTGATGTATGGTACCTCATGCATTATCATGTGTACATTGTTGAAATTGAAAGTTGAAAGTTGAAACCTTATTTGCTTTATAATCTTTACGACATTATAAAGCATTTGTTCCCTCCAAATTTTTTCAACTTTTCAACAATGTACATCTACTAATGCATAATGTACAATACATCTATATACATCTCAACCACTCATTTTTCCCTCTCCTCAAATCTCAACCACTCATTTTTCTCTCTCTTCCATAAATCATTTTATTCCTCTAATTCATTCAAAATCTTTTATCTCAAAAACCGTACATCGATAAATTATAAAAATTATATGGGTGTTCTTAAAATTTCACGGTCTTTCATTAGAGATGTCATTCGATATACTTTCGACGAATTTTTAAATCCGAGGGCGGAGCCCGTACAGCTAAGGCATTTGGCTATCACACTCTATGACATATCACAACCTATGACCTATCATACTCTATGATCTATCACCCCACTATCTTACCGTCGCAACGCGCGAGTACTTTCTCTCGTATAGTATAGATAATGCTGTTATAAGTGAAACTTGAATATTGTATAAATTTCTCATAGAGTATACAACATTTATTTTTTGGAAAGTAATATTCTCACCACACACGTGTTTATTGATTTGTACAGTATGTTATAAAAGTTGTATAGTATGTAAATATAAATTAATATTTGTGATACTAATAACCTTTTTTTAATATACTTATTGCAATTACTCTTTATATGAGAGTAATAAGACGATAAGCGAAGAGTAATATTTGGTTAAGTTAACAGAGAAAAATCTAGTTTTTAACATTCATGTACACATCCTGACTAGTCTTTCTGTATACTTGTCTCGACATTTGGTAAGGTTCGAACATGAATTACTTTTTTTCTTATGACTTCTAAGACGCAATCAAGGGCGGTACCACATGGGGGGCAAAGGGGGCCAATGCCCCACTCGAAGTTTAATTTGTCATGTATTTTAAATTTTTTTATGGATTTTTAAAATTTTTCTATAAGTTTTTAACATTTTGCCCACTTTTAGAATTTTTTTTTCATGAATTTTTTAATTTTGCCCCATTTGTAATTTTTTTCTGGTACCGTCTGGACTCAATGCTACTAAGATACACAAAACTCAAATATATACGAAACTCAAATGTACTTTAAAATCAGGATTGGTATTTCGGTGAACTTGTGATTTTAAAGTTTTTAAATCGGTATATGACTGTAAACAAATGATTTATTGTGAGTTCTAAAAAGTTTTTCTCATGCCTTTAAAAAAAAAAAAAGAAGTTTTCTTTTTATCTTTTACAGTAAAATCAAATTATATATATATACAAAAAAGAACAGCCTTAGCTACAGTAACTTTCGATGACGTCATGCTGACGTCAGCAATTTTGTTTTTTTATTTACGATTGTATACTTTTAAATTTTTTTATTTTTACTATTTAACTTTTGATTTTTAACTTTAATCTAACTTTTTGTATACAACTTAGTTTACTTTTAATTTTTTTTAACTAACTTTAGGTTTTAACTTTAATCATCAAATCTTTTTTTTTTTTACTTTCTATCTCTTATTTTAAGGCTTCTAACTTTTACCATTTTAAAGTTTCTTATTTTTACCACTCAACTTTTGGGTTTTTTAACTTTAGTCTAACTTTTTGGATACAAACTTAAGTATAGTTTACTTTTAAAGTTTTTAATTTTTATCAATTAACTTTGGATTTTTAACTTTAATCATCAAATTTTTTTTTTTTACTTTTTATCTCTTATTTTAAGGATTCCAACTTTTACCGTAAAGCTCTTAGTTATTGCCACCTATATTTTTACTTTCTACCCCTTGTAGTAAACTTGAAGTGTCTGCCGCAATGTCGATCCCGAACAACGCCCGCCCGGGGCAACGCCCGGGTCAAAAAACCGGTTACTTATTATTTCACCTGGATATTTATTCCGTTAAAATAAAATACACATTGCTGATTACCAGAAAGTATAAAAGGGTAATTCTTACTTACATAATACTCCTACATAGCAGCAGAGCGGAACATAAACCCCAATGGCCAATTTAAGAAGAAGTGCTACAAATGAAACACATTTAGTAAAAACAATTTCTGCAATTATACTCAAAAGTTGTTCTTGGGATCTTCTCTTAAAACCCAAATTAGGGTCATTAATCAATTCATCCATCATCAATCAAACCCTTCAAAATCTTTCGAAAATCGGCTATTTTTCTTGGAATTTCTTCAAATGGGTTGAACTAAACCCTGATTACAAGCATTCTTTACAATCTTGTTGGACGATGATCCACATTTTAGCTAAACAAAGACACTTCAAAACTGCACACCAACTGCTCGACAAAATTGCTCTGAGAGACTTTTTGTCGTCGCCCACGGTTTTGAACTCGCTCGCGGACACTTGTGATGACCCAGATGTGAATTCTCATGTTTTGAGTTGGTTGGTTATATTTTATGCCAATTCTAAGATGACCCAAGATGCAATTCAAGTGTTTGAGCATATGAGAGTTTATGGGTTAAAGCTGCAGTTGCCTGCTTGTACTGTTTTGTTGAACACGTTGGTTAAAGAGCGGTTGACTGATACGGTTTGGAAGGTTTATAAGAAGATGGTGAAAAGTGGGGTGGTTCCGAATTTGTGTATTTATAATGTATTGATTCATGCTTGTTGCACGTCTTTGGATGTAGAGAAAGCGGAAGAATTGTTGAGTGAAATGGAGTTCAAATGTGTTTTTCCTGATCTTTTTACTTATAATACGTTGATATCGTTGTATTGCAAAAAAGGTATGCATTATGAGGCTTTGTGTATTCAAGATAGAATGGATAGAGAGGGTATTTGTCCTGACATTGTAACGTATAATGCGTTGATCTATGGGTATTGTAAACAAGGTAGAATGAGGGAGGCGTTAAGAATGTTTAAGGAAATTAAAGGTGCTACTCCAAATCATGTGACTTACACTACTTTGATCGATGGGTATTGTAGAGTGAATGGTTTTAATGAGGCTATGTTATTGCGTGAGGAAATGGAAGCTAAAGGGTTGTTTCTTGGCACTGTTACGTATAACACGATTTTAAGAAAATTGTGTGAAGAGGGTAGGATAAAGGATGCAAATAAATTGTTGAATGAAATGAGTGGGAAAAAGGTTGTACCCGATAACATCACTTGTAATACTTTGATTAATGCTTATTGTAAAATAGGAGATATGAAGTCTGCTTTGAGAGTTAGAGGGACAATGTTGAATGCCGGATTGAAACCTGACTCGTTTACTTACAAGGCATTGATTCATGGGTTTTGCAAGACTCGAGATATGGAGAATGCTAAAGAATTTGTTTTCTCCATGATTAATGACGGATTTTCTCCAAATTATTGCACGTATTCTTGGCTTGTAGATCTTTGCTGCAACCAAAGCAACGAAGATATGTTGGTGAAGTTACCGGATGAGTTATATCAGAAGGGTATAATTGTTGACATTTCGGTTTATAGGGCACTAATAAGGAGATTATGCAAGAGAGAAAGGGTTGATCATGCTCAAAGAATATATGATATCATGCAGCAGAAAGGGATATCAGGAGACAGTGTTGTATTCACGAGTTTGGCGTATGCTTACTTGAAAGCAGGTGACACAAATACTGGTTTGATGATTCTTGATGAGATGTATAAGAACAGGTTGATGATCACTCAAAAAATCCATAAAAGTTTCACTGCTAGTTATGCTGGTGACAAGGGCATTTTGGAAACTTTTTGGAATCTTGCTGTTGAGAGAGGCTTAATTTCAAAAAGTACTTTGAAACAGATTTATCGAGCCGAAGAAAATTCTTAGGAAGCAAACCTTGTAATGCTAAGGAGTTAATGCTTCAAACATGTAAGTACTTTCTCCGAACCTTGACCGGCGGATGCTAGACCCTCCCAGGCCCAAATTGCTTATTCATACTTATGTGAGCCCTACTTGCTTCATACTTTGTTTTTTTTGTGTGTTTTATGATCACACTCAGGTTATTCCAACTTAATTCGGGAACAAGGTGTTAACGTTTGTAAAAGCAAGTCTTCAATGTTAGGCACATGTAGGTGTAAGATGTAACCAAAGCACCGATTAATTGGGGTAGTACACTTGAACGAACCATAGACCAGCTTACTAGGGATATATCTGGATTAGTTCGGGTTTGATAATAACCGAACCTAAAGTTAGTAATACAATACAACAATGCCTATGTAACTAGTGTTTTTTATTCTTCTATACAAAAGATAAAAAGCTAATGTAAAAATAGTACTAATGAAACAACATATAAATTGGCTAAGGAACCATGGGACCTCACAGCCTTTCTTGTCTAACAAATGCTGTTCACAAATTTTGATTAGCTAAATATAGAAACTATACATGATGAAGTTATATCAAGTAGAAAGAAATTTCAACTTTTAAAAATAGAAAGCACCTTGCTCAAACCTTTCATGTTGTCACCCTTTAATCTGGTAAATGTATGGTCTTGTTTCTTCCTGGTTGAATCTCCTAAAAATAGAAAGTAACTAGTCCAAAACTTCCTGTTATTACTCTTAAGTTGTGGTCTTGTTTTGCCCAGATTTGAATCTCCAGAAAAATTACCATTTGTAGCCGAGAACTATGGACAATATGTGGAAGTGTTTCCAAAAATAAATATCATATAAGCTATATATAACCATCCTTATTTGTATACTTTGTGATCAACACGATATATTGTCTCTTCAATTTCTTCTTACTTTTATAAACAGCTAATATCAATCTCCGAAATACAATATGAACAACAACCAGAACATAGAGTACCAAGCTGGCGAGGCCAAGGCCAAAGCCGAGGTACTTCAGATTTGCCTTTTCTTCTCTTCATCATTTATTTAATAATGATAAGGTTTTGACAAAATGTAAAATTTACACAAGAATTTATGTTTAAGCTTTAGATTATTTTCTTCTTAGGAAAAGGGCAGCCAGATGAAGGACCAGGCTAGCAATGCCGCACAGTCTGCCCAAGACTCGATGCAGCAGGTCCAGTTTTGATTCATCATCTATTAAATTTTCTACTAATTGTTATAATTATTTAATCTAATGTAAGGGGCATAAGTTGTATCTATTTATTGCAATATACATCTTATTAAAATGAATGTCGATGCAGGCTGGACAACAGATGAAAGAAAAAGCACAAGATGCAACCGAGGCAGTGAAGAATGCGACTGGGACAAACAAGTGAATCCCATTGATCAATCACCATCTTATCTCATAATGAGAATGCGTTCTCCGTTTCTTTTTTATTCAGTTTATTTCACATTTTTTTGCTTTTTCTCTGAGGTATCTTTGAACTAAAGATACGCAGATTTTATGAAGCTTGTTTCGATAATATTTACAGATATGCATTTTCTCTGAATTTCTTTGTATCATCAATGTGATGTTGGATACTTGGATTATATGAAACTATTATCATTAAGTGCATTAGCATTCCTAGTCACATAACTACATATTATTTTAGAAATATACATAAAATTTTTTTAAAAGCACACTACAGTAATTAACATGTGGAAATATTGAAGCTTTGGAAATACACATTGATGATAAACAGAAAACTTTAGTTTACTTTTCATTGGGAAAAAGTGGTCCAAAATTCTAATGGCCCTCAAATTAAAGGCACTGTCAATTCAGCTCGGAGATAAGAAATTTGCTTAATTGCAACTTGACACCCTCTACTTGAATTGGAATTTAACAACTATAATGTTTATATTAAAATCTTTTTTAACCTTCACTAAAACTGCATACGTGTATCAAAATGTTAGGCTTTTAAGTTTTTTTTAAAATGAAATGTTTGATTATACAAAATAACAAACGTTAGGTCAAGCGAGTCCAATCTAATCTGCTGCACGTATAAACAAATTTGATTAAGTTTAATGTAATTTCATAAGTTATTAGCATAATTCTCCTCACAAACCTACTGACTTGACTTTATGAACAAACATTAAGAATAACCAATATGCTTCCGGAAGCACCTAATTTAGGTGCTTTCAAAATTTTTAAAAATAAATTTATATTTTCGGTCTTTTAACTTTTATGTAAACATATATGTAACCCTGGTTTACCTTTAAAAGCACCCAAGTTAAAGATTAAAAGATTATTGATTTATGTTTTAAACGACTCTAAGAAATTGCTAGCTCTGCCACAATAGGTCACATGGAATGGATAATCGGTTATTTGATGAATATATATTTGAAGTCAAAAAGTAAAATAAGTAAGAGTGTAGGGGGTGAAAAGAAAACTAAGAAAGAGAGATAGAGACGATGTGGTCGGAACACAGCCATATATTGAGCACCATAGAGACATTGACTTACGGTGGAACCCACATGACAGGTGGCATCCACAATTAACTTCCACGTATGATAGCCAAATGGGTAACTACTGCATGGGACCCGCCAGCTAAGCTAGACGACGAAAAAGGTGGCAAGAGATGGGCTGACCATGATCCGGATCACGTGGCCTATGGACCCATTTCACGAAACTGTTTTTACTATATGTCTAGTCTAAATGGGTCGACATTGTGCACCCTCCCCACCAATTGAAAGTGAAATATATAGAAAAATAATAAAATATAAACTTAAATGTAGCTAATTTGATCGTTTTAAATATGTCTAAAATATTAATATTAGACAAATAATAAATCAAATGTTAAACTTACAAAAAAATGAGTGAAATTTATGAGTCCGTGTTACTACCTTCGTCGCACTAGAAATGTCATGTTTTAAAATTTTGAAATCCAACCTTTTTAATTTTGACTTTAAGTTATTTTATTTGTATTAGATAACACTTGATTAAAATTATATGAATTGATTAGTGTTTTAAAATTGTTTTCATTGGTATAACTTTCATAAGTTTTATATGACACAAAATATATATTTAAGATCAAAGTTTAAAATTAAAGAATTTGAATATTTAAAATAAAACACTTTTAATGATACAAATGAAGTTTATGTTTAAGCAAATATATTTAAGATTACTGAATTAGTCACATATATATCATTCTGAAAATATTATTATGTTAGAATGTTACAAAATACCTTTGACTCCAGTTTTATTAAACAAAATATTGTCAATATTGTTAAACTTAGAATGTTAATGCAATGACTTTTAAAGGTCTCCTATTTATATGTTCTTTAGAAAATGTAGGCCTATTGTTCGGAAGGAAACCTATTCGAAAGGAAGATACGTTCTAAAAAAGTTGTTTGTTAAATGCACCCATCATAGTATCATACCACTTGAATTATAGAGCCGTCCAACGTGATATAAATGTAAACAAAATGTTAATAACAAGTTAACAACAATGGCGTAATAGTTTACAATTTAAATGTATATTTTGTTAAGTGGTCAATTAACTTTGGACCAATGTTCAAATAAAATTAACTTTAAAAAAAAAAAAAAACTTTAGATCAAACTAATACATAAAAAATAAATTAAAAATATAGCAATAGACATTATAGGATAGTCACGATTATACTTCGTCTTCATAGAGCTCCGTCACTGATTAACAATGATCAGATATTTACCACTTTTATATGTGGCGCTCGCATGATAAATCGAATGAATATAGTACTAACTTGATAAATCAATTGAAGTTTTAACAAGAAAAAACAAAAACAAATATTCATCGATTCATATCATCAGAATTTTTACCAACAATCAATAACTTCATAATCTGAGCTTCAATAATCACAAGTGTACAAACTAAAGTTCATTTACTATAGTAAAGAATTCTAAGAAAGATGAGTGTCATTTTCCTCTACTTTTAGCTGTTGTAATGTTTTGACTTTTTTACCACAAGTCAATTCCTGTTATTTACACCTATCGACAAAGATTTACACACCAAGTTTTACTAAATGTCCATCAAAGAATCGATGGGTCGACGATTAGCTTGAGCAACATCTCACTACTGGTCCCATAAATGGACCCACACAAACTCTGACTTAATCCTCCAAACATTTCTCACCCACTAGTTATTTTCCACGTGTCACCTCCTGGATTCTCCTCCACATCCCACTTGTAACATTTTTGCTTCCTTATTGAGACCACAAAACTAAACTCTAAACACAAAACAAGAACCACACAAACCAAACCAAACTCAAACCCAAATTAAACCCAAACACACAATGTTGGATCACAGCAGTACCTTATGCTTAAAAACCAATACCGCTTGGGCTCGGGTCTGCGACACCTGCCGGTCCGCCCCTTGTACCATTTACTGCCGCCCTGACGCCGCCTACCTTTGCACCGCGTGTGACGCCCGTATCCACGCTGCGAATAAGCTTCAGTCTTCCCAACACGAACGTGTTTGGGTATGCGAGGCTTGTGAACAAGCCCCTGCTGCTTTTATTTGCAAGGCGGATGCCGCCTCACTTTGTGTAACTTGTGACGCTGATATTCATGCAGCTAACCCTCTTGCGCGTCGGCATCACCGTGTCCCAGTGATGCCGATTCCTGGCGCACTTTATGGAGCTCAGGCTACTAACCCGAGGTCCATGATGGGTTTAGGAGTTGAATCCCAAAGTGGATTCTTGTCAGAGCCAGGTATTGCCCTTTATATCTTAAATGTTTATTATATCTATGTATCATATTTTTATTAAATACGTTTTTTTTTTGGTTTAAAATAATCAGATAAACAGTTTAAGACGCTTTAAACTCTTTATCGACTTTATATATATATATATATGTTGATATTGTTTTTGTGACATGAAGGTGGTGATGTAGATGATGAAGATGAAAGTGAAGCAGCATCATGGTTGTTGTTTGATGGTCCAGCAGCACCAAAGAATAGTCAAAGCCAAAATGGTAATAAAGAGAATGGATTTTTGTTTAGTGGTGTTGATCAAGGAGGTGATGAAGATGAGTATTTGGAGTTTATGGAATTTGGTGGTGATGATCAACAACAATGTTTTAACAATAATAAGGTGTCTGAAAAGATATTTGGTGGAGGCAATGGTGGTGATGCTGATAGTGTGGTGCCTGTTGGAAAAGATCATAATCATAATCATCAATTTCATCACCATGATTTTCAGCAACAGAATTTTCAGTTGGGAATGGACTATGAGACCTCAATTAATGGTGGTGTTAGTGTTGGAGTTGGTGCTTATGGCTATCCTCAACTTACTCAAAGTGTAAGTTTTCTATTAATTACATCACACATCATGTTTATGCAGAGGTCACGGGTTTAAATCCTGGTTTCATGTCTTTCTAACTATAGTCTTACAACAAGTTTTAACCCGCGAGTTAGCGGTGAGACTGATTTATAGAAACCAATAATTAGTCGGTTATCCATAATATGTATGTTTTCTATGAAATTACTCAAATTAGAACAAGGAGTTGCAGTTTTTGTAAATTTTTACATAATTTGATCACTACTATCACTAGTCAAATTTCTATGTTTACATTATGCAATATATTTTCCTTGTTCAACATTTGCATCTGTTACTAGAATTAATATGAATTTACTTGAAGTAACTTTTGTCTAGATATGAGATAGTGTGATAAAATATCTCACTTTTTGTTTCCCCTTTAAAGCTAGCATCATGTGATTCGTTTTTGTTCATTACATTTTTTCCACTTTTAGGTAAACATAATCTTTCCACTTCAATATGTGAATATCAATTACCAAATATTTTTAAATATCAAATCTTTAATCATGACCAAGTTAAAATGGTAAACGGATGAGGTTTTTCGTATTCGGGTTACCCGGTGATGATGGGTGTTTTATTAAGACCGTTTTCAAACGTTACCTAAGAAGAATTCGAACCCGAGACCTATTCTGAAGAAATAGTACACCTAACTACTAGGCCACAATATAAAGCATGTTTAGAAAAAAACTATCCTACGTGTGTTACATTTTTTAGAACTTAATAGTAAACGCTCTTTATTCTTCTACTAAGATAGAAAATGATGCAACATAGACTAAATTTGCTGCTTGTAATTTCCAGGTTTCCATGTCATCATTGGAAGTTGGAGTTGTGCCTGATTCGGCAATAACCGAGGCTTCATTGTCACATTCTAGACCTTCTAAAGGAACAATCGACTTATTCTCAAACCCTCCGGTTCAAGTGGCAACACAACTCAGTCCAATGGACCGAGAGGCCAGAGTCCTAAGGTACAGGGAGAAGAAGAAAAACAGAAAATTTGAAAAAACCATACGTTATGCATCAAGAAAAGCTTACGCGGAAACAAGACCAAGGATCAAAGGTCGTTTTGCTAAAAGAACCAATGCAGATGTCGACGTGGGCCAAATGTTCCCTACAAACCATATGGTAGAACGCGGATATGGAATTGTGCCTTCCTTTTAAACACAGAAGGAACAATAGGCCTATGTTTTCTTTTTTTAGCAAACCGGTACATCAGAATTATTAAGATGATTAGTATCATCTTAGAAAGCAGGAATCGATCCGCTCGATCATGGGTTCTTTAATTGTAAACATAACTACAACATACACATTTTCTGTACCTTAATTTTTTCCTTGTTGATATATTTCAT